>JAQGCU010000001.1:0-17148 GCA_034700085.1 Hermanniella dolosa
AAAGGAAAGTAATGAAGAAGGGGTAGAAGTGGGGGTGGAAATAAATATTTCAAACCCAAAACGAAGAAAAAGAAGAGGGAAAGCTAATGGCTCAAAGAAGGCAAAGTTAGCTGCGGCGGCGGAGTGTAACGTAGACTGTAGCGATGAATATTGCCTATTGCCAGTGAATAGCGTTCAAGAGCCAGTCGAACCGGCCCCCTCCGCTCAGTGTACGCAGAACGAGGATTTAGACGGTGCCTCACCTAAAGCATTGGCCGACAAGGATGAGGAAACAGAGTCCGCAAACACCAGAGCTGTAGAACAAAGAGAAGGCAACTATAGTCAAAAGAGTATTTTACAGTTGGCCATTGACTCTATCATTGCTAAAGTTAACGGAAGAGAGGAAGAAGAGGGGGAGGAAGAGGGGGAGGAAGAGGGGGAGGAAGAGGCGAAAGGAGAACAATCTATTGCCACAACGTTGAATACCCCAATCACAAATGTTTGTGAGGAGGAGGAGATAGTTATTGGAAACTATTGGCAAACTTATCAGCAGCATCAGCCACAGGTCTCTCCACAAAGCGAAGACCGGGATATATTTCGTTTCTTAACCGAAGTGCTTCCTTTCCTCCAACTCACACCCGAACAATATTTATGCCTTCAAAACGCTATTAAGAATAAGTAGTGAAGCGTATTGGCTTCATTTGTTTGCTTAAGCTTGTAGAGTGTGGTTCAATACTGTATCAGATATAATGAATGAAATAAAGGTTATTGTTTATATTTTTCCAATGTGATATTTTATTATGGAGTTAAGTGTGGATACATTAGATTACTATTTCTCCGGGAGGATACCGAAAGTAATGGGTATAGATGTGGAAAAATTAGTCGCTAAGCCCGGCATATTCACTGCCAAGTGCGCTAATATTCCGGCGGAGGTTTGTATGGTTTCCGGCGACAGCGACGAAGGCAACGAGTGTGTGTTTCACGCATACATCCACTATAGGCCGGCTATTATACAAAGTTATAATACATGGATCAATGGGATAAGTAGGCGAACTCTGAGGACGGCTCCGTCCTATAAGTTTGTGCAGACACAGCTAAAGAAAATTCTGTACACATACAAACCTTTGTTGGTGGGTTGCGCAATACAAAACGATTTGAAGTGCTTAGGTATCCGGTATTATAATACATTTGATTTGCAAGACTTTTTCTACGCATATGAAAACAAGTCCTATCAGCCTATATCGCTGAGACGGTTAGTGCATAAGTTCTATAATATTGACATTCAAGTAAACACACACAGTTGCCTTCTAGATAGTAAGTACTCCGTGAAGCTATATAATGAAATATACCGGGATTGGAAAAATATAAATAAAGATATTATTAACCGTTTTCCGCCTTTCTCCGCTAATTATTTCCCGAAATTATAGTTTAAGAACGAAGGCAATATTAACTTATTGTGGCCTCTCAATAGGCTATATAGTGATTTACACGACATTCAATGTGAACTATGTTTCGTAAGGGGTTTGCACTATACAGATATTGTTAAACATTTACTTGAGTGCGACGCCCGTTACGACACATTATTGTCAAAGTCCTACGATATATTATTATACTGCATTGGAGCGAAGGAGCATATTCGACCCAACATTGGCATACACGGTTTTAATATCGTAAGAATAGTGAGAGGTTATGTGATTCATATAAACGTAACACTGAGACGAGAAGTTACTATTGAGGAAATGTTAGCTGTGGTCCCGTTTCTTACTCCACTTCAACACCTCATCATTATAACATTAGACTTTGAGCGAATGGATTTATTCAGCAATAAGTATAAACACTTACAGACTGTGCCGCAAATCTCGTATATAAAGTAATGCCTTAATCTATTTGCCTTCAGTGTCAGTTTGTCAGTGCTACCATGAACTCTAAACACTTAAACCCCAATACAAAGATTTTGTACAGTGCTAAGCTAAGCAGTGCTCTAAAAGATGAGTCTGAGTCGTTGTACGGCAATATCACTCGCATCAAGTGGCAATCGCCTCAAGGGAACACCGTTTACTTTGTGCGCTTTGAACTACGTCTCATGAAGAAGAATGAGAACTCAAAACCGACGAGTTTGTCTTACACCGCTAAGCAGTTGGATTGGCTCCTGGAATGCATCAATGGTGGTGGTGATGAATTGCGATGGATTGAAGGGGAAAAAGAAGGCAAATATTTATTCTTCCAAAAACCCGATCCTCTTTACGACTCAATATTTCTAAACATATTGGATCAAAAGCCGGCGTTTGGATTGATGCTTGAACCCGTTGAGTACGGGAAATTAAGATACAACGCGGAGAGGATGAAGTATATTTTGAAACATCAAAACTGCAAAGGCGGTAAATTGTATGAAATGGTTCAGATTGTATATTGTACTGCTCTAATGGTGTCGATTCACGATATCATAAGACCGAGTTGCACTGCATGTAAAGAAAAGAGTGAAGACACCCGTGAACATTTGTGTCATGAAGAACCCGGGGAATTGATTGAAAAGTATTTACCGAAGGCGCGACAGAATCAGCCATTCATGGACAACAAGTTTACGCAATACTTGAACTACATGATGGAGTTATTGAGTTTGAATGGAAGTGAAAAAGAGGAAGCACTGCAATTAGCGGATACGTTTCGCAACGTCCCTCTCTCTCAGTTGGAGGAGATGGTCAACATTTTGATTGAGGCGGAAAGTGTGCGTCCGGGTGAAATCAATATTCTTACCTCCGGTCTTCATACCGTAAACGCTATCCGTTCACTTCTGGAAATGTTGGAGCAGCGCGAAGGCAAAGGAGACGATCTGCTATTTTCGAGGCCCCTCTTCAAACCGAGCGACGCTTCTAATGAAGACTTGCTTACCCGCAAACGTAAATTAAACCAAATTATTTAGTATAATAATACATGTTTTTCAATATATGTATCATTCGTTTATGATATTTCATTGAATAAAGTTGATTATAACAATGAGTGAGTTTAAAATTAATTATGAAATTGTTGATAGAACAGAGGGCTATAGTCGCCTATTTAATGTAAGGACGTACAATACAAAGTTTAAGTGTGACTATATTATCGGTAATAATGAAATACCTATCGATCAGGTGATAATTGAGATTGAAAAGACAATTACTGAAATGATTGAAACATCGATCGGAGAAGTCAATCCACAGGATCAAGTTAGGATAAGTCTGAACAATATTACCTTAAAGAACGAAGTGTTTGTACCCTTTCGACCGTATTCGGAATTCTCAACCGAAGCAATTTTAAATGAGATAATTAAAGTAAATCAATCAAAGAAAGATTTTGTCTTACTTGGCTATATTGATATTAATATAATCCACGCACCAATTGAAACCATAGGAGGTGGGGGATTTCGCGCTAAATCAAATACAATTGATTTAGAGAGATGGCGCCAGAAGTCAAAAGTTGTTATAAAGGTTAAGGGGGATGGACTATGTGTTGCGCGCGCTATTGTTGTCTCTAAAGCATTTGTTGACAAAATTAAGGGCAATGAGTGGAGGCAAATTAGATCAGATATAAAGAAAGAACAGGAAAAACGTGCGACGGCTTTATGCGAGCAGGCCCACGTATCTCTCCCGTGTACAGGCATTAGATACGAAGATTTTAATAAATTTCAAGAAATCCTAACTCCAGAATATCAACTAATAGTGACGACACCACCAAAGAATTTTTACTTCGTTGGTCAACCTCAAGCTGAAAAACAAATCTTTATTTTGTTTACCGACAATCATTGCGACGCTTTATTGAGTATACGGGCATTTTTGAGATGCGATTTCTTTTGTAAAAAATGCCTAACAGGTTACAATGATAAAACAAAACATAAGTGTTCAGGAACGTGTACTGGGTGTTACGGTACAAACCCATGCGATGGCAACGAAAGTAAGTATTGTGAAGAATGTAATAGAGAATTTGTCAGCAGTGAGTGTTACGAAAGACATAAAAACGAAACCAAAATATGCGACAAATATATTAAATGTAAAGAGTGCTTTAAAATATATTCAGGAAAACACAAGTGTGGAAAACGGAAATGCAGATATTGTAAAAAGTATGTCCCATTCTCTGAACATAACTGTTATATATCGCCTTTAAATAAACGTAAACTTATAGAAGAAGATCAAACTCCACGGGTATTTGTATTTTACGACTTAGAATCAGCACTTATTCAAAAAAGTCAAAATAATTATATTCATGAGCCAAACTTATGTGTTGTCAATATAGTGTGCGACAAATGCTGGTGTTCTGATTCTAAAGAAAGAAAAGAATTTTATTGTTCATTTTGTGGATTTAAAGAACTTGTATTTCAACGACATCAACAAGATTCGACAATTAATTTGTTTTGCAAATTTTTATTTAGTGATTATATAATTTTTCTCAGAGAAAAGAAAAAACTATTGAATTTACAAAATGATATCAAAATCTACTGTATTGCTCATAACGGACGTGGATATGACTTTCAGTTTATTCTGAAGTATTGTGTTAATAATGGAGTAAAGGAACCTAAAGTGATATTTAAAGGTTCAAAAATTTTAACATTTTGTGTTGGAAACATAAAGTTTATTGATTCCCTATCATTTCTCCCTATGCCACTGAGAAAAATGCCTTCGACATTTGGGATTGAAGATTTGATAAAAGGCTACTTTCCATATCGTTTTAATGTATTAGAAAATGAAAATTATATAGGGAAATGGCCAGCTATAGAATATTACGATCCGCAATTTATGAGTGAAAAAGAAAAAATTAAATTCGAGCAATGGTATGAACTACAAAAGGAAAAAGTATTCGATTTCAGAAAAGAATTATTAAGTTATTGTAAGTCGGATACTAATATACTTTTACGATGTGTAATGCTTTTTAGAGAATATTATAGAAATATTTCCGGTCTTGATCCTTTTTCTCGCTGCATTACAATCGCAAGTTGTACTTTTGAAGGATTTAAGGCTAATTATCTTAAGCATAATACTCTCGCTATAACACCGCATAACGGATATGATCCAAAACGAAAATCCTCTTACTCTGCCACAATATGGTTAGATTGGTTAGAGGATAAGAATAATATTTTAATTCAAAGAGAAAAACAAATTGGCCGGTATTTTGTTGATGGTATTGTCGAAGAGAAAAAAGAAATTTACGAGTTTTATGGTTGTATATTTCACGGTTGTCTGAGGTGTTATCCTAACAAAAGAAACTTTTTCCCAAATCCATTTACTGGACAAACAATGGAAACACTATTTAAATATACGAGCCATAGAGAGAAGTTTTTGATCGCAAACGGATATAAATTAATAACAATTTGGGAGTGTGATTTTAAAGCGATGAAGAAAAATGATAAAATCTTTAATAAATTTTGTGTTAATCATAAAAGATTTTTAGTGCAATCAAAAATAAAACCAGCACTAGATGTACGCAAATCGTTTTTCGGTGGACGCACAGCAGCCATTAAATTATTCCATAAAGTAAATGAATCAGAAAATGAGAAGATATATTACTACGATGTTACATCACTATATCCATATGTTGTGAAGAGTAAAAATTTTCCATTAGGACATCCACAACGAATTACTAGAAATTTTAAAGATATATCTGAATATAATGGCTTCGTATATTGTAAAGTATTACCGCCTAAAAACTTATACCACCCTGTGTTACCCGTCAAAATCAATAAAAGATTATTTTTTCCTCTTTGTTATGAATGTGCTCTGATATCTAATAACGGTGATTGTAAACATGAAGACAATTTAAGAGCTATTGTTGGGGTATACACTACAGTTGAGTTGATTAAGGCTTTGGAAAAAAATTATCAATTAATTGATATCTACGAAATATATCATTTTCCTATGTTCACAACAATTGAAAACCAAAATAACGGAATCTTCACTGAATTTATGAATGATTTTATAAAGATTAAAATTCAAGCATCTGGTTGGCCTGAAGAGAATATGTGTGAAGAGGATAAAATAAATTATATTAATATGTTTCAAGAAAGAGAAGGCATAAAATTAGATATGAATGCAATCTCTGATAATCCAGGACTTCGATCGATTGGAAAATTGGTTGTAAATAGTTTTTGGGGTAAAATGGGACAAAGACCTCATTCAACACAAAGTGAATTCATTAGAGATCCTAAAGAGTTCTTTAAATTATTATCCGACCCAACGATTGTTGTGAACAACGCTTATTTAATAACCGATGAGTTACTGAAAGTTGATTATTCAAAACATAAAACATTTAAAGAATCCACTAACAACACAAATGTGTTTATTGCAAGTTTTACTACAAGTTATGCGCGACTTGAACTGTATAATTATCTAGAAAATTTGGAACAAAGAGTATTATACTTTGATACGGATTCAGTTATTTTTACACACAAACCGGGTGAGTATTTGCCGGAAACAGGAAAATTTATTGGTGAACTTACTAACGAAATTAGTACAAAAGAAGAACCGGATGCGTATATAAAGCAATTTGTTTCGGCTGGAAGTAAAAATTACGCGTATGAAGTTTTTTATCCTAAAAGCGCTAAAAGAGAATATTTTATTAAAGTTAAAGGTTTGAGCCTAAATTTCCTAACTTCAAACATAGTTAACTTTAACACAATAAAACGCTTAATCGACGATAGCATTTGTAAGTCAACACTAACTTCGCCGGAAGAACTACGTGTTCCTCAGATTGTATTTAACGTTACTCCACATTTAAACGTGGAAACTAAAGAAATTTTGAAAAAGTATAGATTTTATTATGATAAGCGAAGACTTGTACCCGGTTCTTACTATACATTTCCGTACGGATATTGTATATAACGACTAGCATTTGGCAAACAAGAATCAATCTTTAGAAAAATTTAAAGTAGTAATTTTATATGATTTAGAATGAAAGGTTCATTCATTCATCCTAGAAATTACTACATTCTTTTAAATACTGTTATTTTGTGTATTATACTATTTATTATAATTTGTATGGGTTTGTATCTTATTTGGTTCAATCAAAAATTGAAACGACTATTACAGAGAAGGCAGGAACAAAATCCATTTGTAAATTATGTTAACTCTTCAAACACTAGTGCCACACCACCTCCGGAGTATATATACGAGAACGTTGCGTGAGAACTCGTCATTATAATGTCGTCACTTTATTCATCTCTATACGTTCGACACGAACATTTGCTTATATAACAAAGAGTATTTCGCAAAAACACACAATTTGTAAAAGTTGCACTTTACACTATGAGAGTTTACTCTGAAGAATACTATTTTGTTTTACTTACAGTTTGTTTTCCTATTGCGCTGATTATTACATTTTGTATGTTCCTAATCTATTTCTTAATTTGGTACTTACAAAATTCATGTGTATATTACGTTAACGCAAACTCTACAAACACTAGTTCCACGCCACCTCCGGACAATATATAAGAGAACATCGCCTATTATCCCCCCTCATTACAATGTTGGCACTTCATTCACCACTATACGTTCGACATGAACTCCTGCGTCATGAAAGTGTGCGTAAAAGTACGTTCAAGAATTGGAGAAATGAAAAATGTAACTATAGAGAGTTGGTCGCAGCCGGTTTTTACTCAACTCAATCGGGTGATGAAGTGATTTGTTTCAGTTGTAATATTCGTATATCGGGATGGGACTCTGGGAAACTTGCGCCCTATCTACTACATCGTGCTCTGTCGCCCAACTGTAACTTTCTGCGTGGATACGATCTATCGATAAATCAGTTGCCTTTAAACGGTAATTTGTGCGCCGTATCACTGCCAACATTAGTGCCGGCGTCCGAGTTTGAGGATAGTGATCGCAAAATTTCTCTTCAAAATCTGGACTCATACTCATTACGTAATCCACCCATGAAAATACGCACTTTTCCAGATATACCTGTTAATCCAGATATTACGTTGGCAGGAACAGCGGCGATAGTTGGAAGCTATAAGGCACAAGTTACGATACCAGCGTGTCCTCGAGAGCACATCAACTCAACAATAGACATTGAAAAATATTTTCGGATGATGCAACTCAGTGCTAAAAACAGATTGGATACTTACAACATTGGTAACTGGCCTTATGATTCGCCTTCGCCTACGCAGATGGCTCAATCTGGCTTTTTCTATTGCCTCCTCAACGACACCGTTCAATGCGCCTTCTGCCGCAACTGTATTGGCGGGTGGAATGAGTTGACAGAGCCGAATAAAATCCATAGTATATTCGTACCCACGTGCCTGTTCGTACGAAATGGGTTCAAAATGCCGAGAGATGACGAAAGAGCTTCGCTCACAGGAAGCTCTAATTCAAGGGAAGCTCTACTTCTTAAATTGCTTAACGCCACTGATGAACAAACGACTGCGATTAATGGTGAAGAAGACGACAACGATGACGACAGCGATTCTTCCCCCTCCACATCAAATGGTGTCATACACGCTATAAAAAAGTCGTGTGAGTATATAATGACACCCAATGTTGACCAATATAAATCAATGTATCAACAACTCCATCAGCGAATATTATGCAAAATATGTTGGGATCAAGAGGTCGCAATTCGCTTCAACTGTAAACACATTGTATCGTGTAAACAGTGTGCCAAAAGGCTGAGAAAATGTCCGGTTTGTCGTAAATATATAAATGATAAGCTTGATGTAATTTTAGCCTAAGATATAATCATTATATAAACACATATATTATACAACTATACGTTATTATATTATAAGCTTGTGTATAAATAAGTCAATAAAATATTATGGAAAAAGTTGAGTCCAAATTTCTTAAGCTGAGACACCCGTTCACCAGTATAGTTTCCGGTCCTACCGGTAGTGGTAAAACTATACTAGTGAGGCGCTTGCTAAGCAATTGGCGGCACAATATGCATTTCGATGATGAAAAGAGTGATGAGTTAAGTGTGCTATGGGTGTACGGTCAATACCAACATTTGTACAACGCTCCTGTGCCCGATGTGCATATAGCGTACAACGAATATTTGCCTGAGATGTCAACAATTAAAAATAATTATAAAATTATAGTGTTTGACGACCTAATGGATGAGTTGGGTAAGAGTGAAACTATTAGTAAACTCTTTACACGTGTATCCCATCACATGAATATCAGTGTTATATTCATTGTGCAAAATATTTTCCTTCAATCCAAACACATGAGAACAATTAGCCTAAACGCTCAATACCTTATATTGTTGAGCAACTTTCGAGACCAAAATCAAATTGCTTATTTGGGTAATCAATTGTTTAAGGAGAAGTCAAAGGCCTTCCGCAAAGTATACTTGGAATCCACACAGAGGGTGTACGGCTACTTAGTGATTGATTTGAAGCCTGACACACCACCTATGTATCGTTTGAAAACTCGTATGACAAAAGAGGAGTTGCCACCTTCGTTGTTGCGTAGAAACATACGATTTGCTCCCTACTACTATATAATATACTAATAATGGTTGGGGATTCAAGGCGTTCAAGGAGGCCCTACAATTGGCGAAATATAGCCAAACAGTATGAGTATCGCAAGTTAGAAGAAAGCTCGACTGATGAGGACCAAGACATTGAGCGCAAAGAACGATATAGGCGGTGGCAAAGGGAAAAGGAAGAACGATTGCGAGACTATAAAAATCCTCGCAGTTTCCATTTGAACCTCAGAGGGAGAGGTCACAGCTCTTGGAGAAGTATGTCTGATTCTGTAAAAAGTTATATACAGTTTTTACATGGACTATCGCAAAAGTCTCCAAAGAAGCGACAATCTATTTTGAAAGAGTTTGGAGACGATAAAGTGCTCTTTAAGGCCCTGTCTGAGATTTCACATAATCTCATAAAGGGTAACATCAAACTAGAGCCCAATCAACGAAAGAAACTTCGCAAACATACAAAAGTATTCAAGGGTTTAGTGTGCCCAAAGTCGGCAAAAAGTAAAATAAAACGTAGACAACTCGTCGGTCAAGTTGGTGGGTTCCTACCCATACTTATACCAGCTGTAATTGCTGCATTGGGTCATTTGGTTAAAGGTTTCATTAAGTAGAAGAAGAAGATGCCTGACGGTTACCAAAAGATGATGGCTTTGCCTGCAGAGAGTGAAGATACTATTTTAAACAGTGTTAGTGATGTGGAAGTGCCTTCGAATAGTGTTGAAACACCTCAAATGGAAGCGGTGAAGCAGATGGTGAAAACAAAAGCGAAACGTATACACAATATGTTTGACAAAATGAATAGAGTGATGAAGATATTTTTGAAACTGGCAAACATAAAAGCTTACGACCTATTGGGACGAGTGAGGGATAAAAGTGGCAACTATATAGCTGATAGTGACATCATTGCCCTCATCAATCATTCGTTGACACATGGAAAGCTCTTGTTGGGCCAAACAGAGTTTATACAATTGTTGAAGGAGGCAAATATTGATCCCGACCTAATAATAAACGATAATATTAGAGTGCGTCTTATAAATCTCAGCAACACTGGATACGACGCAACGGAGGAGGAGGAAAAGGGTGCTGGAGAGGCGACGCAATCCCAGCCTATAAAAGAGCCACGCATGCCTAAGCTTAAGCGAATTCAGGTCAGGAAACGGCGCCTCTCCACCGATGAATCACAAGCTCCGCCGAACGCTAAGCGCAAAAGACTTAATTGGGAGCCAATAGAAAGTGAACACGAAGGCGACGACGACGAAGTGGGAATAAAAGTTGATGCAATACCAACCAGCGATAGTGGCGCCATCAATTGGGAATCATTGCCTTAGTTAGTGTTTTCAGCTTTTACTACATCCAATTTAGTTGTGTGTGAATCAATAATGAGCAATTCAAATAATAATAAAGAGAACCCTCGACCAGCGGTACCGCCAATATGTGAACTTTGTCGCCAGCTTAACATAAACGTGCGTCACTGGAGACAAGATTGCCCAAATCGCCATAGAAGTACACCACTCAAGCCTCTCCCTAACCCTAAGAAGCCAAAGGAACGTTAATATGAATATAATAATTGCAATCGTAATAATAACCTCATCATTGTGTTACGCGAGCCCCGTATATGATGTGAGTCAATATATCAGCAGAAAAGTATTGGTATGGCCTGATGATATGGTAGATAATACAATAACAGCTACAACAAGTGCATCGAACATACTCCAACCTACCTACATCTTCACGTCAATAGTCATATGGATTAAAACCTATTTCCAGTAACATGGAAGAGTACTTACGCAGTGTCTACTATGACCCTAAAAATCCACATTCGTTTGGCAGTGTTAACGCACTGTATAATGCGGCGAGGCATAGGTATTCCCAGGCTACGAAGGCGAATATAAACAATTGGCTTCGTAAACAATTTACGTACACACTGCATAAGCCGGCGAAGCGAGCTTTCAAACGTAATAGGATTTACGTGTCACATATTGATGAGAACTGGGAGGCCGATTTGGTGGATATGCAAGAATTCTCGCGGCAAAACAGTGGCTTCAAATATATTTTAACCGTAATTGACGTACTAAGTAAATATTTATGGGCGGTGCCGTTAAAGTCAAAGACAGGCCCGGCAGTTGTTGCAGCGTTTAAGCGTATACTCGAAGAGCGACAGCCGTTGAAAATAAGAACTGATCGCGGTCTAGAGTTTGAAAACCAACATTTCCAGCGTCTTTGCGCCTCACACAGTATTAGGCATTTCACATCAAATGATAGTAAAATAAAGTGCGCCGTTGTCGAAAGGGTTAATCGTACACTTAAACAACGAATGTTCAAGTACTTCACCGCCTACGGTACGAGAAAATATATCGACGTACTTGATGATTTAGTGTTAGCATATAATAATAAAATTCATCGCTCTATCCACATGAGACCCGTTGATGTCAACGTGTCGACAGAGCGCCTCGCGTATAACAATCTGTATAGAGGAGAAAAGCTTAGAAACTTAAAACTCAACAGCACTTCACTGCCTTCGGGCGCCACTGTACGCAAGCAATACGAATTGACCGCTTTTGATAAGTCGTACTACCCACTGTGGACCGATCAGACTTATAGAGTTGTGGGCGAAGTGCGAAGACCTACGAAGCAGCAATATGTGATTGAAAATTACAAAGGCGTGAAGGATAGACAACGTTACTATCCCGAACAAATACAACAAGTAGACGAGTCAACACTGTGGAGAGTGGAACGAGTGTTGGGCAGACGCAGACGTAATAACATTACCGAGTACCTCGTCAAGTGGTTGGGTTACCCTAGCGATCACAACACGTGGATATCTGGTGTGGATGCGCTGAGGCTTAGCTATGCTAGGAAAAGAGGAAGACCGCAGAAAGGACCAAATATATAAAATATGTTTATTCGCTTATTTATTCACATTAAATGTATCACTATTTAGTCTGTGGTTGGGTAGCGAAGGCAGCAGTATACAAGCAACCTTCCTAACCGCTATATTGACTATAATGTTTGCATGTCTCGTGTTTAAAATATAATGCTAAAATGCTTAACTATACTCATATGTTTGTTCTTAATTATTGTACTCGTTATCATTAAACTTCTCAATAAAGATAAAGATAAAGCCATTGTGTGTGGTGTTGACGATTTATTTATGGATCTATACAGGGACAAGGACTCGTTCTACATACACCTGTTCAGCAATGTGGACACCCACGAAAGCCATAGGGAAAATACAGTGTCTCGATTTGTGACAAAATTGGCGGAAAAGATTTCTCTCAACGACGAGTGGGAGGTAGGCTTGGCAGAGATTAGCTACACAAAGTCGTGGTACAATATACGTGGAAATCAAACTGTCAGAGTGTTCACATCTGTTGATGGCGCCATCTATGCGAATGATAAAGAATGCTACATCCGGGCGGGATATTATAGCTCAATAGAGGAGTTGATTCAGGAGATAAACAAAGTGTTGAAATGCTTGGAAAGGGGTAAATTGAAGACTGTCATACGCACCGCGCCTGTAATCTACTTCAACTCTATTGTCAATAAAACACATGTGATGCCCGGAATTGCGGCTACGGTGCCTATAAAGTTAGTTTACCCACTGTTGAGCAAAGAGTTGCAAGAAATTCTGGGCATGAGTCTTGGCGCGCAAGAAGACTATTATTCATTCTTCTACAATTCCACACTAAGGTCATTCAAGCCTTCGAGTGAAATCATCCTTAGGCGTGTAATCGAAAACGACGAGTTGATTGACAATATACCTTCTGATTACTTAAAAATGATGCTCGAGTCCGCCCATCCCGTCCAGTTCAGCGTGTGCGACATGTACCTACTAGTGTACTGCAGCATTATTCAACCTATATTGGTAGGCAATATATACACAAAATTACTGCGTCAAGTGGAGATACCGCGTGAAGTTAAGTTTGGTAATCAATGTGTAATCCGTTACCCGGAACCCTTCTACTATCCTCTGTCGAGTCAAGAGTTTGAGACTATTGAAATTGATATTAAGGACGACAGTGGCGCTAGGATACCATTCACGTTTGGTCGTTCAACGGTGACACTTCACTTTAGACGACGAGCTGGAAATGACCTCAAATCCATTCAACGAATACTACGTTAAGCAAGCAGGAAGTGGTATTGTTGGTTACTCAGGTGTTCGCTACCAGAAGGGATACGGATTTTTTGGTCGCCTAATCTCCTCTATTGGACTACCACTACTCAAGTATTTAGGCAAAAAAGCTCTAAAGACTGGTGTAGGACTTGGCAGTGATCTGTTGAGTGGCGAAAACATTAAAGAGTCTATGAAGAAGAGACTAAAATCCACAGGCTTGGAGTTGGGTGAGGAGGCTTTAGATAAATTTAAAGCATTCGCTCAAAAGGGAACTGGACGGAGAAGGAAACGAAATACGATGAGAAAGCGGATAGCAAAGCGAAAGAGGGCAGGCAATAAAAGTAAAGGACGCAAAAGAAGGCTATCCATTTTGCAGTTGAGAGCTCTGGCGAAAGGTCGCAAGAGTTTAAAGAGAAAAAGAAGACGCAATAGAAAGGAAGTGAACGACGACGACAATAGCTTATTCTAAGTAATGGCATTAGTGAGTGAGATGTCGCCTGTGACTGCACTGCAAGAGTACGATTTGTTTGGTCTGCCGCCCGTACAAACAACTGTTGAGGCAACACTCACAACCGAATACAGGCCTATATCAGTGCTTAACAGTGGTGGTCATATTGAGTTTCTAATTACCTCAGGCATCAACGAGTATATTATACCACGTGAAACACTGCTTTACGTCAAGTTCCGTATAATTTTGGAAAAGAGTGATAAAACTGATGTGGCAGCCGCCGACTGGAACAATGTTTCCCCTGTGAACAATCTCATGAATTCCCTATGGCAGCAGATTGACGTCGCCGTTGGGGACACACAGATAACCACTTCCCTACAAACCAATGCCTTCAAATCTTATTTTGATAATTACTTAGGATTCAGTGACGACTCCAAAAAGTCATACATGTCTGCTATGGGGTGGTATATGGATGAGTTGTATGACACACCGCACAATGTTAATGTACTGAGATCGAAACATCTAAAGCCTATAGCGATGGCGGCGAGTGGAAACAACTCTAAAGGAAGAGTTTATGAGCTCTGTGGCAAACCCAACTTTGATTTGGCTTTCCAATCAAGAGCTATTCTAGGCGGCTCTAAATTGCGCTTCAAATTCATACAAAACCCTATTGAATTCTATTTGATGTGCTCGGACAGCAAACTCGTGCCTAAGATTGAGTTCATTGAGATTGCACTGAGTATACAACGAGCGCGTATCAATCCTGATGTGGTGATTGCCCACCACAAAGCACTGCAGATTTCACCGGCACGCTATCCCCTAACACGCACAGAAGTACGACCACCAACTATAAATGACGGCACCCTAAACACAACTATTGAGCACGTATTCAATGGACAACTGCCTCGCCGGTGTTTCATTGCCTTTATCTCGAATGAGGCATTCAACGGATCGTTTAAGAAAAATCCCTTCTATTTCAATCACTATAATATAAATTTTTTGGCCGTTTACCTTAACGGTGAACAGTTCCCTCAAAAAGCCTATCAGCCTGACTTTGAAAACGGTGTCTATTTGCGTGAATATATGGAGTTTTTTAGGGCCGCAAATCAAACACTCACCGACTCGCACATTACTGTGGCACGTGATGCGTGGGCTAAAGGAAACACTATTTTTGGCTTCAACTTCTCGCCAGACGCCTCAGACGGAATGCAGGGTCACGTGAGTGCCGGACGTAATGGCATTATGCGTCTAGAAGTGCACTTTAAGACACCACTTCAAGAAACCATCAACGTATTGATATACTCTGAATTTGACAATCTACTGCTTATACCTGACGATCGTAACGCCATAACAGACTACCACTAAAATGAATACCGACACCATCAATAGACTGCTTAGAGGGCGAAAATATTATAAGGGATGTTGGGCGAGAAATCGGATACCTCGTCGCCTGCCTAGACCCTCAACGATTGTTGTCAACACAGACGTAGCTGAGAGGCCAGGCGAACACTGGGTAGCGGTATATTTGACGAGCGATGGCCGAGGAGAATACTTTGATGCCTACGGCCTACCGCCTCTCCACGCAGACTTGATTCAATTTTTAACGAAAGAATGCCCCTCCGGTGTTATTTACAACACTTATACTCTTCAATGTTCAGACTGCATTACTTGTGGTCATTATTGTGTGCTCTATGTAAAGTCTAAATCCTCATCTATGTCTCTATGCGACTTCATCTCACTCTTCACCAAAAACCTTAAGCGTAACGACGCGCTAGTAAAACTGTTAGTATAAATACCATTGATTCACCCATCATTCCATTCATTCACCATGAAGTCCATAATAGTAGTGCTTCTCGACGAGAGTTCTAGCATGATTGCCAAGAAACATGAAGTCATGGACGGCTTCAATGCCTTCGTGCAAAGTCAAATGCTTTTGGGTCACGACGCGAGGCTCTATCTCCTAAAATTCAATTCCACTGTCACCACTGTGCACGAAAACGTTGAACTTGGCGATGTGATGGCCCTCAACGATCGCAACTACAAACCCAACGGCTACACTGCTCTCCACGATGCGATTGGCATAGGAGTCAAGCTCGCCGAGAAGAACAAACAAGACGACGAACGTGTCATCGTAGCCATACTCACCGATGGAGTCAACAACGCAAGCCGACACTTTAATCTAAAACAAGTGAAGGCTCTCATCCACGAGAAAGAGACGCACGGAGATTGGACCTTTGTCTATATCGGTGAGGACCCTATGCGTTGGAGCGTCGACACTGGCATGGCATCGTCGAATTGCAGCCAATATAGCGGTGAAGATCCTGAATTGAGTTTCTCACAATTGTCTAACACTGTAAGCGACTTTCGTCGCAAAACCTCTGATGTATCAAAATGATAAATAAAATTATTGCATCATATTTTATTGTCTATTTTATTCAGTCATTTGTTGTCATTTTATTATACAACAATGTCACATTTGAATGAATTTAATACACTATAGAACCTCATCGTTATTAGGTATTGCTTAACGCATAATCGAACTCGCTGCGCCGGGGCGAATTCAATACTTTTTCATACTTACACGACTCTCTCCACACACTCTGCGCCTAAACTCAGAAAAACTTTGCCCTAACCTCAGTTTGAAACGCGCCGCGATTCAAACTGAGGTTAGGCAAAGTTTTTCCCATCAAGTTTAGCGATTGAAAGCTCTTTCACCGGTTATTAAGAGTCCGGTTATTACGAGCCGGTTATTACGAGCCGGTTATTACGAGCCGGATTACGAGTCCGGTTATAATGAGTTTCCGCAGAGGACTTATGTTAAGTCTGAATTGAAAAACATAGTGAAGCTTAGTGAAATAACTTGTAATCCTCTAATAGTAATTTTGGCACTGTTTTCCTAATACATCACTGCTGTCTTTCGCTAATATATGACTTTCACTACTATTTTACTCTCATTCATACTCATAACACTGAATGAGAGGCCACGCTTTGCTTGTCTCCTATTGCATACTCTCCTGCCTCCCCTCATCTCCCCCTTCTCAACATCTGGTGCCTTATAATAGCCCTACTATGTGTTACACTAGGCAATAGTATTTGCCTTATACTAGTGTTTCACATAGTATTGCTATTATAAGGCAATATTTGCCTTCAATCTCTTAATTTA
>JAQGCU010000002.1:0-16029 GCA_034700085.1 Hermanniella dolosa
ACATATTTGCCAATCTTTGGACTAAATGATTGCATTTGGTATTACAGGTATCACAAATCATGACGAATACTCTTTGGTGCGCGACTTTCCCGAAGAGATCAGAGACGGAACTCTTTCATCAACGGGTACTTTGACACTGAGAAGAAAAGATAAGGACAAAGACAAGACTATTGACTCTAAAATGGAACAATTGAAGAAAAAATTAAAGACAGACGACGACCTTAATTGGGTGGACCACTCAAAGACATTACGGGAACAGGGGATCGATGAGGAGGAAACTCTTTTACTCAGAAGAAAATTTTTTTTCTCCGATCAAAATATCGATTCCAGAGATCCGGTGCAACTGAATCTGCTGTACGTACAGGCCAGGGATGCAATAATAGCAGGAACACATCCCGTAACTTTGGACGAGTCGTGTCAGTTCGCTGGCATTCAATGCCAAATACAATTCGGAGATTATATCGAAAGCAAACATAAGTCAGGATTTTTAGACTTAAAAGAATTCCTTCCGAGAGATTACTCGCGAAGGGATAAAGCAATTGAAAAGAAAGTGTTTGCAGAGCACAGGAAGCATATAGGAGAGAGTGAGTTGGAGGCAAAAGTGAAGTACGTAGGACTCGCTCGTTCTCTGAAGACATATGGCGTCACATTCTTTTTGGTTAAAGAAAAAATGAAAGGAAAGAATAAATTAGTTCCGCGTCTTCTCGGAGTCACTAAAGATAGTGTCCTTCGATTAGACGAAAAAACTAAAGAAATTATGAAAACCTGGCCTTTGACTACTGTGAAGCGATGGGCCGCCTCTCCCAACAGCTTTACATTGGATTTTGGAGATTATTCCGACTCTTATTATTCGGTTCAGACCACAGAAGGAGAACAGATATCGCAATTGATTGCGGGATATATTGACATCATTTTGAGGCGAAAGAAGGCTAAGGATCACTTCGGTATTGAAGGCGATGAGGGATCCACAATGGTTGAGGACTCCATTTCACCCTCAAAAGCAACTATACTCCAACACCAACCCGGACAGAAACCATCCAAACCTATCATTGAAGACCTGGCAATACCTGGTATTATAAGGCCCGGAACTAATGGTCCGCAAGTTATTAGTATTAAGGAAATGCCGGAAACACAGATAACTTCAATACAAAGTCAGGCACCGGTACAACAATCACCTCTAATGCCGGCACAACACCCAAAATATCTTCAAACGGGACTTTCAGAACCACAGCGAGGATTGCTCTCGACTATAGGTATGGGTCAGGACGCAGTACAGAGAGCACTCAAGGAGTTGGAAACTAAGGCTAAAATACCAGAATATGGACCAGACTTTGGGTGGAAACAGAATCAGTTGGACGTCAAGAAAGAGACCGTTTCGTCACAAATGGCGGCATTAAATGCAGCCACAGCTCAGGTAATTACACTAACCTCAGTGCCTGAGGAAGAACTCGATCACCCGGCACTCGGAGCTGCAATTCATACAATAAGCACAAACTTACCCGAAATGTCTCGGGATGTAAAAGTGATCGCAGCGCTAATGGAAGACGACGATAAGGGGGAGAAACTGTTAGACGCGGCCAGAAATCTATGCACTGCTTTCTCGGAACTTCTCAGAGCTGCAGAACCGGCAACAAAAGCCCCGCGACAGAACTTATTGAATGCCGCGAGCAAAGTAGGGGAGGCCACCACTAATTTGTTGTACACTATTGGGGAGGAAGACGAGTACGACAGAGAGGCCGCAGATATTCTGCTCAGTCTCTCTAAACCCGTCGCAACCGCTGCCGCGAATCTAGTCTTGAAGGCAAAAGATGTCGCGTCTAAGTGTGACGACCAGATCGACCAAAACAGGGTAATCAGTTCAGCGACTCAGTGCGCTTTAGCCACCTCTCAATTGGTTGCCTGCGCTAAAGTGGTTGCGCCAACAATTAATAACCCCAACTGCCAGAAACAGATAATAGAAGCGGCAAAAGAAGTGGCGAAAGCCGTAGAAAATATAGTGAAAGTATGTCAGGACTCGTGTCGAGACGAACGCGCTATCGGAGACTTGAAGAGTGCGGCCGCAGATGTGACACAAGCGCTCAATAACTTATTAAATCACGTGAGGAGTTTAGGTGACAATCGCGGCCGAAGGACCACCGAACACGACGGGGCTGTCGATACCATTCTTGATGCAACCGATCGGTTGTTTAGTAGTACCGGAGACGCAACAGAAATGGTAAGACAGGCAAAGATCTTGGCACAGGCAACTGCTCAGCTCATACACAACATCAAAGGTCAGGCAGAAACTCAACCCGACTCTGATCTCCAGAAGCGCTTATTGGCCGCCGCAAAGGTTTTAGCCGACGCGACTTCGAGATTAGTTGAAGCGGCCAAAGGGTGTGCAACCAATCCTCACGATTCCGATTCTCAGGCGGCGCTTAAAAGGGCTGCAGAAGACTTGAGAAACGCTACGAACACTGCGGCTAGTAATGCACTCAAACGTAAAGTGATTTCTCGTTTGGAAATCAGTGCAAAACACGCGACAGCAATGGCCACACAAAACATTGCGGCCGCACACGGATGTGGTCCTTATAATAACAATGAGATGATTCAGGAGGAACTGATTCAAGTGTGCAGAGAAGTGTCGGATCTCATACCAAAAGTAGTTCAGGGAATTAAAGGCACGCAATCAGAAGCCGACAATTCTAGCAAACAGTTACAGCTTATCAATGCCTGCGAACTATTCATAACTCCCTCCTCTCGAATGGTGAGTACATCGAAGTCAGCGATTCCAACCATAACAGACCAGTCGTGTGCCATTCAATTAACCCAATCATCACAACAATTGGCGGAAGCGATCACAGAATTGCGTTCAAATTTGGCCAAAGCTCGTGACGCCTGTAGTTCTTCTTTGGAAATCGACGCCGCGATTGAGTCGATTCGAGAAATGGATAGAGAATTAGCCGAATGCAGAAAAGCTGCCATTAATTACCACTTGAAACCACTTCCGGGAGAAAACTTAGAATATTGTTCGTCTCAATTGAGCTCAACTTGTAAATCAGTGGGTTCTTCAATGGCTCAATTGCTTACCGCTGCCTCTCAGGGTAATGAAAACTTTACGGGACACGCGGGGCGTGACGTCTCTAATGCTTTGAAAAACCTAACGAGTGCTGTGAGAGGAGTAGCGGCGACTTCGACTGAGAGAGACGTTCAAATGAGAGTCATTGATAACGCGAGGGATGTATTGGAGAAATCGATTTTGTTGTTCGAAGAGACCAAATGGGCTCTACGTAACCCTCACGACAAAGAACGACAACAACGACTCACTCAAGTGGCCAAAAGTGTGTCCAATTCTCTTAACAATTGTGTTAATTGTCTTCCCGGACAACGAGATGTCGACGAATCCATTCGAAGTATTACCGACGCCTCTCAACTCATTGGTAGAGATCTTCCCATTTCTTACAAATCTTACAGTGAATTACAGAACAGTCTCTCAACCGCTGCCACAAAACTGAACGAAGCGACGAGTGATGTGATAGAAGGGTCTCGAAGTCCGAGTCTTTTGGCCACTTCTTCCAAACAATTCAGTTCTGCGTTTACTTCACTATTCGATTGCGGTCTAGAAATTGCGGGTCAGACCAAAGATTACGAGATTCGCTCTCAAATGTTGTCAAGTCTTAAGACATTATCGATGTCTTCGAGTAAACTATTAGTTTCTGCTAAATCAGTATCTGTTGACCCCAACGCCCCCAATGCCAGGAGTCAATTGGCCTCTTCTGCGCGTTCAGTCACAGAAAGCATTAATAATTTGATAAATGTGTGCACGTCTTCAGCTCCGGGACAAAAGGAATGCGATTCTGCCATAAGAAACATACAAATGATGCGATCACTGTTGGAACAGCCCAGTGAACCCATCAATGACTCCACTTATTTCGAATGTTTGGAAACTGTGACCGAAAGGAGTCGAAGACTCGGCGACGCAATGACTGGAATTGCAAATCACGCCAAAAAGAATGAACACCAGGAGTTCGGTTACTCAGTCAAAGAGGCCTCTGATTCTATTTGTGGGCTATTAGAGGGCGCGGCTCAGGCGGCATATCTTGTCGGTGCTTCAGATTCGTCGAGTGTCGCGGGTCGGGCGGGTTTGGTTGACATCAATTCGTTCCATAAAGCGAGTGAAGCGATACAGTCTGCGTGTCAGCAGTTGTCTACCCGTTCCAGTAATCAACAACAGATACTCTCCGCCGCCACAGTCATAGCCAAACATACGTCAGCCCTCTGTAACTCGTGTAGAGTCGCGTCTTCTAAAACCAATAATCCGGTCGCCAAAAGACATTTCGTACAATCGGCTAAAGACGTGGCGAACGCGACCGCGAGTTTAGTCAAAGAGATCAAAGCCTTAGATCAGGAGCCGGACTCTGACCGCAATCATTACAATTGTGCCGAAGCAACGAAACCACTTCTCGAAGCCGTCGAAAACTTGACTGTATTCGCGAGTTCTCCAGATTTTGCACCAATTCCTGCAAAAATTAGTGCCAAAGCGCGCGCATCTCAGGAACCCATCACTTCTTATGGAAAGTCAATCATCGATTCCTCGTGTAATATGATTTTGGCCGCGAAGTCATTAGCTTTGAATCCTAAAGACCCCCCCGGATGGCAAACTCTGGCCAATCATAGCAAGAATGTGAGCGATTCTATCAAAAGATTAGTCACTTCTATCAAAGACGCCTCCCCGGGTCAGAAGGAGTGCGACGAAGCAATTGAGAAGTTAAGTGTTTGTATCCGAGAGTTGGATCAGTCGTCGCTCAATATTATTAGTCAGAACTTGGAGTCCAGACAAGACAACACTCTGAAGGGCTTCAGAGAAGCCACCAGTGCTTCCGCTACTGAGATATACGAACACATCGATGCAGTCAGAATGTCGGGCAAAGCAGAGGCAGAAAAATTGGGACATTCGGTGACCCAATTGTGTTCATATTTTGATCCTTTGGTGCAGAACTCCATCGGTTGTGCCTCAAAGACCCAAAACTCAAAACAACAAATGATTATTTTAGACCAAACGAAAACAGTAAATGAATGTGCGCTTCAACTCATCTAATCAGGAAATAGTGCGGAGGAAACCTTCAAAAACCTAATAGGTCCATTCGGTTCACGTGGAGATCGATCACTCCAGTGATGCCATGAAAGAAGCGCTTCAAAACATGTTGCACAATTTGGAATCAGCGGCCACTGAGGCCGGACAGGTCACAGGTATTATAGAGCCCATAACCAAATCTATTACGAAAATAGATGAAAGGCATTACTCCTACTCATCGACATCGGCCGGTAGTGTCGGCAATTCAACTTATGTCAAATTTCAGAGCCGAATGATTAACTGTGTTAAAGAGATCGCCAGAATTGCTCAGAACATGGTCGGCACATCTATGACAAAAGTAGCACATTTGGGGCCATTTACTGCAAATCTTTCACATACTTTCGCAAACTTAGCAAAAGATGTCAAAGCAGTTGTTAGCGCCACCAGTAATTTTGAGATCGCGACTCGAATCAAAGCCAATGTACAAGAACTCGGAACTGCTTGTATTGATATCACCAAAAGCGCGGGTCAATGTCAGAGTAATCTCTGCGACACATATCGTCAGCGCGAACTCGCAAACAATGCAAAACATGTATCAGAAAAGGTATCGTATGTTTTGGGTTGTACTATAGGCCAGCTCTCGAGGAACTCAGGCATGTATTAACGCCGCGTCAACTGTTAGTGGAATTATTGTAGATTAATACAAAAATATTATGTTCGCCGCTTCTAGTACTTTAAATTCTGAAAATGAAAACGAGACGTTTGTATATCATAGGGAAGCTATAACCAAACTACTAAAGCAATCGTTGTGAACACAAAACTGTGATCGCTATTTTTAACTCAGTGTAGTATCTCGTGTTGGGGAATCATTGTATGTTATGCCTTATATGGTCATGTTCAAAATAGCACAAAAATACATTTTAGAAAAATATTCGTTAGTTGTGCTTTAATTCTCAAACCGTTGACACTTACAATTGATAAATAAAACTATTAATTAGTAGTAATTATATTAAGTTGAAAATTATTTATGGAGGAAGAAAATCTATCTTCAGGACGAACTCGTGGTCGTGCCCGCGGAAGTAGTAGACCCATGGCTGTACCCGCACTTCCTCCACCTCCTTCCACGCTGGCAGTAAGTGAAGGCAATCGTAGTTGTAACCGCGTATTCTCGACTAGTGTTCATGGAGAAGGTGGACAAGCGGTGAAACTTGTATCCAATTATTTTAAAATAAATACACCAAAAGATGTGATTGTATACAATTATAAAGTGGATTTCGTACCACAAATTGAGTCAAGTTTTTTGCGAAAGTCTCTACTCTTCAGTCATAAGGGAGAATTCGGGGAAGCATTAATTTATGATGGAATAAATAGCATTACATCTACTAAACTTCTACCACAGGAAGAAACTGAGTTCTTTACCATTAGAAGAACTGACGATCTTCAAATCAAAATTATAATTAAGCTAATAGGAGAGATATCGTTTGGTCTCCCAGAGATGATGCGGTTATATAACACACATATGCGTAAAAATTTTCAAACACTCAAATGGAATCTTATTGGTCGCCATTACTTTGATCCAAATATACGCCATAAAATCAATGAACACAAATTAGAATTACTGCAAGGGATGTTAACCGCGATTAATCTACACGACGACGGAGTCCTAATGTGTTGCGATATCATTCATAAAGTTATAAGTTCTAAAACTTGTCATAATTTATTACAAGAAATCCTCAGTCGCGACCGCTCCAACTTTCAAGACAACGCTAGAAGAGAATTAGCCGGTAGTATAGTTTTGACAAATTATAACAATCGGATGTATCGAATTGATGACATCGCGTTCGACAAAACCCCAAAGAACACCTTCGAGCGAAAACAAGATACCTTATCGCTAATTGAGTACTACAGACAACAGTTCGACATTACAATCAAAGATCACAATCAGCCTCTTTTGATAGCCCTTCCAAGAAAAAGAGAGGAAAGGCGTGGCCAGCCTGGCCTCATATTATTAATCCCTGAATTGTGTAATATTACCGGACTCTCAAATTCTTTAAAAGATAACTTTAACGTACGCCGGTCGATAACACATTGTGCAGAAACTGATCCCAACACTCGCGTCAGAGATATTAGTAATTTTATACAATCGATTACAAATAATGAAACTCTTAGAGATGAAATGAAATTTTGGGAACTAAAAATCGAAACTGATCCTGTTGAACTCAACGCCAGAAGATTAAACTGCGAGAAGATTTTAACACATGGAGACACTCCTCAAACAGGAGTCACTTTCGTACAAAAACATGGAGATTTTACTAAAGAGATTCGAGGAAAGAAAATGTTTGCTCCTGTTAGAATAACAGAGTGGACAATACTTTCGACAAAGGGTGAGCGACAGATAGTGGACGAGTTTGCCAACACTTTGAATCGCGTTTGTAAGCCATTGGGCGTAAGTTTAGAGAGACCTCAAGTGCAGTCACTTGAAGACGAAAAGATCGCTACATTCGTAGAATCTTGCAAAGCGATTACTTCATCGATGCAAATCGTTGTCATAATTTTGCCAAACAGCAACAAAGAGCGTTACGATGCCATCAAAAAGATCCTTTGTATTGACAACCCAATAGCCTCACAACTCGTGATAAAGAAAACAATCTCTAAAAAGCCAATGTTGATGTCTGTGTGTACTAAAATTGGCATACAGATGGCCTGTAAACTAGGAGCTGAACCTTGGGTTCTCAGTATCCCGCCTAAGGATTTAATGGTTGCCGGATATGATGTGTATAATGACACCCAAAAACGCGAGAGAGCCGTAGGAGGGTTTGTCTGCAGTACTAATAATACCCTTACTAAGTGGTATTCACGTGTTTCCTTTCACAATAATCAAGAGAGATTGTGTGGAGATTTATCCATACAGTTTGTGAATGGACTTAAACGTTATTATGAAATCAATAAAAAGTTCCCCCAAAGACTGATAATATATCGTGATGGAGTGGCTGAGGGTGATATTAAATGGGTTTACAATTATGAGCTCAAACAAATTGAAGAAGCAATTAAAAATATAGGCGTCGCAGCACAAGGAATAAAATTGGCATTCATTTTAGTAACTAGACGTGTTAACGCGAGATTCTTTCAGAAATTGGGCGAACTACTGTATGACAACCCTTTCCCAGGAACAGTTATTGATACCGTTGTTACTAGAAAAGAAAGATATGACTTCTACTTAGTTAGCCAATCAGTTCGTAATGGAACAGTCATCCCTACGATGTATAACATTATTAAGGACGAGACTAATTGGAAACCTCACCACCAACAGCAGCTGGCCTACAAGTTGACGCACTTATACTACAACTGTATGGGTACAATCCGAGTTCCGGCGCCATGTCATTACGCCCATAGATTGGCTCATTTAACTGGAACAGCACTACACCGTGAACCTAGCTTGCGTCTGTCCGATACACTCTTCTACCTCTAAAGGAACACATTTTTTTATTTCGCCTTCTGGTTAAACCTTAGATCCCGATGTAAAATAGGAATACCTTCACTGTTTCTAACCTTCAATACTGCATCTCTAGTCTCTCAACAATAGATATCTATACAAATAAAAGTACTTCGAATAAAAGCAGCTCTTCTTCTGGATATGCATCTGATTATCACTTGAGTCCGTATATACAAACCTCATCACAAGAATATATAAGTGATGTCAGTAGTAGTCATGTGTCTAAAGGAAATTATCATCAGACGAACTCATTCGAAAGCAGTCCAGGGGTTAAGACTTATTCGTATCCATTTTCCAGTCGTAATCTATCATCCAATACATCCCGAATACCGATTACTTATTCACATAGCAGTAGTTACACCCGTTCTAATAACAGAGAAGAAAATAAACTACAAGTGCCACCAAAAAGTCTAAACCCACCTGAGTATGTGTTATATACAAGATCTTCACAAAACAGTTTTTATAATTGCGAATCAGATAATAATAATAATAGAAATAATAGTAATTTGAATACAATTAAAAATAGTAATGAAATAATGGTTACAAATAAAGTTCCGGCAGATTTCACTTTTGATTCTGAGGACGAAATTACTTTAATCGAAACCCAAATGAGATCACATACTAATATATTAGTCATATCGCGATCCACTTCTCCAAATCGAGAGTCACGTCATCTCAAAGTTGATACAATTTCATCGACTCAACAGATAATTAGACCAAAAAAAGTTGTTTTTGGAGTTCCTCTTAAGAAAACAACACAACAAACTCAGGTAAATGAATTCGACTTTAAAGAGACATTATCGCCAGCATTGTCTCCATCGCCATCACTTACTCCATCTCCGGCTCATTCTCCGTCGCCCGTGAGAATGCGTTATGGATGCACTCCTAACAGGAAAAAAAACAATAACAACAGCTCTAATTACAATCGTTGTTCTATGCCTGTAATGCCTGTAATTAGATTGAATACCTGTGCAACAAATAACAGCTCAAATTACCGCTCAATCTCTAATTCACCTGAAAGTAAGATAGAAAGTAGAATATCACCCAAATCTATGTCTTCAAATGACATACAAATAAATATTGAAAATACGTTAAACAATATGTCGTCGAAAAGTGACGACAAAATTATTAACAATAAAAATAATGGATATAATACTAATGACAGTCATAATAAGGAAAATAATAATAATCTTTTAAAATCTGAATCAAAAAAACTTCAATCCATACCAAACCGTCTCCCAGAATCTCACCTCTTATAATAAGAAGGAGAAGAAGTTTGTCAAGAAATAAGCTCTCAGAGCGTTCAAGAAGTTCATCAAAGGAAAGATTGGATAGAGAAGAATCATCGACTACTCTTGCAAGTAGTAGTAGTGAAGATGAAAACGATGACAACAGAACTACTAAAGATCGAAATTCAAGGATAAGAAAAAGAAGAAAATTACAAACCATTCAAATTCTTGATTTGAATGCAAATAATTTAGTTTACAAAGTTATGCAAAGTTTACATAAAAGAAGTTTTGATAATATTAATGAACTTAAATCTACGTCAAGTGATATAATGCCTACAAGAAATGTGTCGGCTGAACCTCCGTATACCGGAATCTTAAAACGTCCAAATGTAACACAAAAATACTCCTCTAGTCCCGAAAAAATTACATTAAGAAACCTCCAGTCATTAGCACCAAAGAAGAACCATTAGTTGTGGTAACAAAGCTCCCGATTAAGATTAAAGATCCCTACTCTACGGCCAGTGAATGTGATGACAGTGAGTTTGTTGATGAATCAGAAGTGGAAAAGTTCACCTCATCTGTACCTGTGGTTACAATTAAAACCCCTCTCAGTCCTACTGATGATTCTACACAAACCAGCGATTCCTCGTCTGAGAATTCAGATAACAGTTCTAAAAACTGTGATAGTGTAAAGTTAAACGAAACCTCCACAGTTATTGAGGTCAACAAAGATAACACTAATAATGTAATGCAAAAAAAGCTGAGACTTTGATTGAAATTGTTATTAATAATGAGGAAAAGGAAAACGAGACAAACCAGAAGAATGAGAGAATACAGAGAGAACAGACAAAAGAGAGTGAGGAGATCGAAGAGAGAGGAGAGAGCGAAGAGAAAGAAAAGAGAGAGGAGAGAGAAGAGAAGTGTAAAGATTCTTTGAAAAACTAAACTATCGAAAGCTATTGAGATTTTAACGTTGGATTCCTAGCGTTGAAAGAAATCGATTGATGGAAAGACCTGATTGTATGGTTCCCAATTAAAAAAATTCTAATTTCAAAGATAATGATTCGATACAATAATTCGTAAGCAATGTTAATGACATCGACTCTTTGTTAACGGGATTTAATTCAGAAAGTTTTGACGATTAGTTGAATAAAAATAGGAGTCTTTTTGTCTGCAAATGTCAAGAAATTGATGAAATGATTGGCCCCACGTCTCCAATCAGTCCAAACAGTCATTTATCACACTTTTCGTCATCTCTTTGCAAACTAATTGAAGACATTAAAGAGGAAAACGACTCGGTTGCTGTCGAAGCATGTGATGTCAAAGTACATCATTCAAAAGCTATGAAATCAACTGTAAATTTGCATTCATTTCAATACATTTCAATTTAATTGATTTTGATTTTAAAGGTTGAGGCATATACTGAAGAAATAGACTCCAGTGCTGTTCGAATTAGGGAAAATAAGGCACTCTCTGTTCATTTGTCCAAAATGACTGAAGAAATTGAGGAAGACTGCAATCGAAATCAAGTTATGATGAATAGAAAATATGCAAAAAACATCTTTGGATGACTGTGACTTACAATTGTATAAATATTGCAGTGATAATAATGAATGTGATTACTCTAAATATTTGGACCTGGAGGCCACTATTGACGAACAATCTGAAGAATTCGATTCTTTTACACTTAACCGCAAGAATGCAGTTATACTACGAACTCAGCTATCAGTTCGAGTCCATGCAATTATAGAGAAACTATTAAACTCAAGCGGTCGTGATATGAGAAGAGCATTATTTTCTCTTAAGCAAATATTTCAGGACGACAAAGATCTATTTCACGAATTTGTGCAAAATGATGCGGCTCTGAAGCGGAACAAAATTATCAAAACTACATCTTAAGAGCACTCAGACAAGTAATGCTTTACGTCGATGGCATGAATGGTGTCATTGAACATAATGAAACTATTCAATGGCTCTATACACTCATCTCTTCACAGTTTCGTTTAGTTGTAAAGACGGCGTTAAAATTACTGCTTGTGTTTGTTGAATATGCGGACAGCAATTGTCTGTTGTTAGTCAACTCTATCGAAACTGTTGATTCAGAGAGAGGTGTCAAACATTGGGCTAATATCATGAATATAATGAATGAAAAGGATTCGGCGGACATAGATATCTTAGATCAGGACACCTACTATAACATTAGTGATGCTATTGAGGAACAGGGGATGGAGAGGATTATCCAACACTATATGTCCAAACAGGGTACTGATCATGACTTACTCCAACAGTTTCGCACTTATGAAGCAATTTTGAGACACGAAGACGGAGATGACGACGGAAGGGGTTTACCCATTGACTCACAAAAGGTAGTGCATCGAAGTCGTAAACACGGACCCGAGGAGGACCGCAGAAAGAGTCGCCGACACTCTTTTGGGACATTGCCGTCAGTGAACGGTGGGGTAAACAAACAATAATTTATTAACAAAACAAATAAGTGTGAAAACAGTGTTCCCCTGCCTTCGTGGCAGAAGAAAGTACTGCAAATAACGGAACAGTTCAACAAAAAAAAAATTATAATTCAAACAATAATTTAAACTCAAATATAGTGACGACAGCTTTCGATGACATAACACCTGCGCTAAGGAATAGAAGAGAAAGGGATGCGTAACAGAAGGTCTTCATCAAAGAACAAGAGATTAATAATCAGAGGTCTAGTATATCTTCATGTAGTAGTGCTGACTCTTATGGTAGTTATGCCAGTTATGGTAGTTATGGAAGTGGCGAAGAAAAGCCATCACTGATTGAAACTATTAAAATCTTTCCGCCGTCAATGGTTGAGAGGTCTTCCTCTAAGTTCGATAAGAATGTTGAGGACGAGAACAAAAAGAATAGTCAGCTTTCGTTTCATACAAAAACTAATATCAATACTAATAAATGGGAAAATAATAACAACAATATTAACAATAATAATAACACAAATAGTTTTAATATTATGAACAATAATTTAAATAATATTAATAATAATAACAATGGTTTGCGATATAAGAGCTCAAATGTGATGAAATCCAATTAATCCAATTCACACTATGTGTTGACAAAACAAAACAGTTTAAACGACAAGAAGGCGTGGATGTTATCCATGATGTACGGCAAGACTTCAGAAGAAGCGTCTCATATGTTGAACGGCAAGCAACAAACTCCGGCAACAAATACCTGGAATTCTAATATTAATAATGAAAAGAATGAAAATATAGTAAAACAGAGCACAGAATGCGTTAGAATTATAAAAGAGAAAATTATGAAACCAGTGGTTAGTACTCCCGATCCCATAATAAATGGAAGCATACAAAGGATTATTAGTGCCAAAGAATCGCTATCTGATCCAAAAAGTCAATCCGAATATCTACAATGGGATCAATTAGTGAACTCCCTTTCGAGACCACTTCTTATCAATGACTTAGATTTCACAGACTTGAGAGACGACGACGACGCAGATATATGTGCGCCCGTTAGCAACAGTTCACTTTCAAATACACCTCCACCGCCACCCTTGCCTTCAGATAGCAATCTAATGCCTCCTCCACCTCCTCCTCCGATGTGCAGTACACCACCCCCTCCACCATTACCAATGTCCGGCACACTTACTCCACCCCCTCCGCCACCAATTCGAATGGGAGCTCCACATCAATGGAGTTTTAATCAAAGAAATCAAAACACTCCATCGCCGACTCCATCACCAGATCTATCAAAACTAATACCAAAGAATAAGAAAACAATTAAATTGTTTTGGAAAGAAGTAAAAGAAGACAAATCTCTTCTGTGTCGTATAATAAAGAAAAAGAATAATTGGGATGAAATCAAAAATGTTTCGTTTGACACCCAAAGGCTGGAACAACTTTTTGAGAGCAGAGCAAAGGAGTTGATGAATAAGAAAGCTCAGGAAACAGAAAAAAAGAATGAAGTGGTGGTATTGGACACTGAAAGGTCAAATGCCATCAACATTGGTATGACTTAATTACCCCCTCCTCGAACAGTCAAAACTGCAATATTAAAAATGGACGCAACTATTATGAACAGAGAGGGCATTGAAAAGTTATTGTCAACACTGATGCCAACAGAGGAGAAAAAAAAACTAAAATACTTGAGGCACAGATGGCTAATCCTGACGTGCCTTTAGGTTCTGCCGAATCATTTTTATTAACATTAGCCTCAATAAGCGCACTGGAGGTCAGACTCAGGTTATTGGCGTTTCGGTTAGACTACGATATTATAGAACGTGAAGTCGCGGAACCACCGATGGATCTGAAACAGGCAACGGATGAGTTGGAAAAATGCGATATTTTTAAATAATTTTGGGAACATTACTAATGTTCGGCAATTGTTTAAATGGAGTCGAAGCCAAAGTATTTCCAATAGATTACTGGGCAAAATTGCCAGAAGTCAAGGACACAGTACATAAACACTCACTTCACCATCATTTATGTCATATTATTATTGAAAAATTCCCGAAAACAAGTGAATTATACACAGAATTGGGAGCCGTTTCGAGAGTATCGAAAACAGATTTTGATGAAGTGGCCAAAAGTCTGCAGAAGATGGAGTTGGACTGCAAGGCCTCGTGGGAGCACTTGAAAGTGATCGCCAAACACGACGGCTCTACACCTATGAAAGTTCGGATGTCTGAGTTTTTGGCTGATTGTGCCGAACGTATTATTGTGTTAGGGATTATTCACAGACGAGTATACAATAGATTTAAAAAGTTTTTAGTGTTTTTGGGATTACCCTCACATACAATAAAGGAAACGAAACCAAATTCTATTCTCAGAATTATTAGTGAATTTGCTTTAGAGTACAGAACCACAAGAGAAAGGGTTAGAGAACAGCTCGAAAAGAATGCCAACCACAGAAACAGGAACAAAACCAGAGGCAAAATGATCATTGAAATGGATAAGTTTAGAACTAATGAACAGGAGGCAGACCATAAACTCAAGCAACTTCTAACAAATGGTAGTGACTATGAGAGTGAAGGATGTGGTGGACGAGTCACCAAATGGGGTACACTTCCTGGCACTAAACTAAGGCGTCCATCCAGTGGCTCAATGACTAATCTCACAAACTTGAATGGAACTCAATCCAGACCTCCCCCTCATTATAGACATAGTGTTAATATCGAAGCCTATACTGAGGCGGACGACGAAATACTTGAAAGTCTTGTCAGAAGTACTACTCAACCGATTAGAAACGAACAAAGGAATAGAAGGAAAGCCAGATATGGGGACAGAAAATCATGTATTACTTCATTCATAAAATTAATTATATTTTTTACTTTCCTTAATATTTAGCTTTTCTTTATAATAGAGTTTATTTTAGTTTAATATTTTGAAATTAAGATTAATTTTCAACAATTTTTTGACAAATTTTTTCTCATAAAACTTGATTTATGGGAATTTAAAGTACATTAATTTTATTGTTTCCTATTATGAAATTTACTCCAATAACAACTCACTTATTCTTAACCATAAAAACTCATTTTCAACAATTGATTACAAATATTCAAAATCAATCAAATGTTTGAAACGCAAAGAATACATAAATAGAAATTTAAATTAAATTATATCTTTATTAACACAGTTTAACACAATGTCTCAAATTGAAAGTGTAGTCATTTTGTTAACTATTTGTATGTATATAAATAAAATTAGAAAAATCAAAATAAGTTTATTGTTATTTATTTATTTTTTGAGTAAGTAACACAAAAAAGTATGTACCTGTGTTCGGAAATAACTGTGGCATAAAAATATATTTAGTCGGTGAGAAGTTTGTTTAACTCAGGTGTTGCCAAATGATTATATGTTTCTACAAACTCTTTTTGGCATAAGTCACAAATGGGTCAAAAACAAAATGAGTAGTTTTTATTTAAGAAAGTGTTGAATCACAATAGAAATAATTTCTAATGGGATGTGAAATACTAAATAAATGTAAATAACTATATTAATCAAAAAAAGATTTATATTGTCTAATAGAATAAATTTTTCTGTTAAAATCATTTCGTTCAATAAATCAAATAATATAAAACAAATTCAAGTATTTCTTTCGTTGAATGCAAAAAAATAATAATAATTTTAAACAACAAATGTAAAACTCTTATTTGTTGTGCGGGGCAATAGTGACTTTATCATGTTACATTTAGATACGCAATAAATAAACAGAAATACATTATATAACAAAATAGGAATATATTTAGTTCTGGATAT
>JAQGCU010000003.1:0-14720 GCA_034700085.1 Hermanniella dolosa
TTGGGTGTGTATTTGTTCTTTCAGGTGGGATTTTGATTTCTGTGGGTGAGTGTTTTGTTTTTTTTTGGATGACTTTATGTATGTTTAGCCGAAAGTAATCGTACACCTTTTGATTTTTCTGAGGGGGAATCTGAGTTAGTTTCTGGTTTTAATGTGGAGTATGGAGGAGGGGTTTTTTCTTTGATTTTTATTTGTGAATATGGAATAATTATTTTTTTGTGTTTTATTACTGTGTGTATTTTTTGGGGTTGTGTGGGGTTTATACTTAAGTTGGGGAGGTTGTGTTTTCTTTGGGTTTGGGTTCGATGTTGTTTTCCACGGTACCGTTATGATTTTTTGATAGACAGGGCTTGAAAGGTGCTACTTCCTTTTTGTTTGTTTTACTTGGTTTTATTTCAAGTGTCTTTTTTTAAGTTTTCTAGAAAAGTTTCTAAGTTAGGCTTTCAAAGCCTTGTAGAGAAAACTTTATAGGAGGATGATTGAAGAAAAGTAGAAAAATGTGTAGAATTGGCCAATGGATTCGAAGGGAGGCTCTACTGTTTTCGCCCCAATTCAAGTTAGAATTACCAGGATTGATACTATAATCCAGAATTTGGTTTTTTTGGTCGGGGAGAATTTTATTCTTTTGGTTTTTTTTGTTATTAGTACTAGGATGATGACAATAGATATAATTAGTGCTACAACTCCTCCTAGTTTTGATGGGATGGATCGTAAGATAACATAAGCAAACAGGAAGTATCATTCAGGTTGAATGTGAACCGGAGCAACGAGGGGGTTGGCGGTGTTGAAGTTTTCAACGTCTCCTAGAACGTTGGGTGCCCTGGAGCATAATCTTATGAGTAAGGTAGAAATAACTATAATAGGTAGGAAATCTTTGATGGAAAATAAGGGGTGAAATTTAATTTTGTCGGGGTTTGATGAAGTTCTGGTGGGGTTTGAGGATCCTTTTTCGTGTAGGAGGATTAAGTGGATTAATATTAGGAATGCGATGATTATGGGAAGAATGAAATGGAGGGAGAAGAAGCGGTTTAAAGTAGGCTGAGAGATTGAAGGACCCCCCCAAATTCATGTAATGATGTCGTTGCCTAGAATGGGGATTGCGGAGATAACTCCTGTGATTACAGTAGCCCCTCAAAATGATATCTGTCCTCATGGTAGGACATAGCCGAGGAAGGCGGTGGCCATGGTGGCTAGTATAATGATTACACCTGAGGTTCACACTTTGTTTTGTTGTGATGGAGAGGAGAAGTAGATTCCACGGGCGGTGTGCATATAAATTAGAATGAAGAATAGGGAGGCCCCATTTATGTGGATAAGTCGTGTAATTCAACCTAAATTGATGTCTTGTATTAATGCGATTACGGAGGGGAATGCTAAGTTAACGTCTGGTACGTATATTATAGATACAATAAGACCTGTAATGATTTGTAGGGATAGGGTTCCTCCTAGGAGGAACCCTATATTTCATAAGGTTGAGATTGATGAGGGGCATGGGAGATCTATTAGGGATTTTTTTATTATGTGAGCTATTTGGATTGTTTTTAAGTTTTGTTTCTTTATTAGAAGGATGTCGATAGGGTTTGATTAGGGTGGTTACCGTGGGTTGAGATTCCAAGTATGGTTAAGATTAGGATGACAGCTATGGAGATGATTAACAGTTCTCTTGAGAAGTTTTTTATGTACCTTTGGGGTTTTAGTGTTGTTTCGTTATTGTTTATTAAGTATATAAATAGGATGATCAGTGGAGTTATGGTTTTCTTGTTTTTGTTTGTTTCGTTGGGAGATAGAGAGGCAGCATATATAAATAAGGTTATTATCCCAGAAGAGAATGTGAGGATGGTAATTAATGGGATTCAACCAGATAGTGTCGTTTTATATAGTAGGATGGAACTTAAGATGGAAGCTCTCAGGACGAAGAACCTTAGGGGGATAGGGTTAATCATTTTTGTGATAATTAGGGAGGCGAGGATAGAGAGTTGAGTCGTGTCCTGGTGTTACTTTTGACTTACAAGGTCAGTGTTCTTTTAGGGAACTTTTAAGGATTGTTTATTAGGTTGTATTTATTTTTTTTTGGTTTGTTGGTGATTTTATTTTATAGGGTTTATTATATTATTGTTTTGTTGGGAATTGAGATGATGATTTTGGGGGTTTATGTTTTTTTGTGCCTTTCTTTTTTAATGATTAGTAGGGTAAAGGGAGTTCTTTTTTTTTTGGTTTTAATGGTATGTATAGGGGGATTTGGGGTTTCTTTGTTGGTTGCGGTGTCTCGCTGTTATGGACGAGGCGGGTGGTTATTTTATCCTCTTTATTAATTTGTAAGAAGAAAAGTGAAGTATTTGTTTTTTTTTATTTTTGGTGCTGTGGTGGGTTTTTTTGACTTTATTTTGTATTGTTTATTTGTTTTGTTTTGGTTGGGGTTTTTTTTAGTGGGTAGCATAAGGTTTGGGTTTGAGGGAGACTTTTTTGTGGATGGTCTATCGTTTGTGTTGGTTTATTTAAGGGTGTCTGTTTTTTGGTTGAGGGTTTTGGCTAGGAAGGTTTATTTTTTTGTAGAGAATAGATGACTGGGGTTTTTTGTATTGGTGGCTATAATTTTTGTGTTGTTGTTGGTTTGTTTTTCTTGTTTCAACATTCTTTTTTTTTATTTTTGTTTTGAGTTTGTATTTGTTCTTATGTTTGTTTTTATTGTAGGTTGGGGGTATAGACCTGAACGTTTACAAGCTTCTTTTTATATGGTTTTTTACACATTGGTGGTTTCTTTTCCATTTTTTGTTTTTGTTTTAGGGGGGTTTTTGTGGGATAGGGGAGGTTTTCTTGGGGTTTTTGGTTGGAGGGGGTATTGATGATTTTTTGTTTTTTTTGTTTTTTTGGTTAAACTGCCAGTGTTTGGGGTTCATCTGTGGTTGCCTAAGGCACATGTTGAGGCTCCTGTGGCAGGGTCTATAATTTTGGCTGGAGTGTTATTAAAGTTGGGGGGATATGGCTTTTTACGTCTTAGTAGGTGAGTTACTGGAGTTTTATCAGGGTATCTTGGTTACATATATTCTTTAGGGTTAGTAGGGGGAGCGGTGAGGTGTTTATTGTGTTTGCGACAAGTTGACTTAAAGGCTTTTGTTGCATATTCTTCGGTGGTGCATATAGGGATGATGTTGGGGGGTTTGTATAGCGGTGTTGTTTTGGGAATAAGAGGGGGTGTGTCTATAATAGTTGGTCATGGGTTTTGTTCTTCTTGTCTTTTTTATATTTTGTATGTTTTCTATGAGCGGTTTTATACACGTAGGATGGTTTTAATGAAAGGGTTGATGTATGTCTTTCCTTTAGGGGGGTTGGTAATGTTTGTTTTTTCTGTTTTAAATATAGGAGTACCTCCTTCTTTGCCATTTTTTGCTGAGGTGTCTTTGGTTGTCTCTTTTGGGGGGTTGAGTATCGTTTCTTTTTTGGTGGGTAGTGTTATTTTGTTCTTGTCGGGGTGTTACAGGATTTATCTTTATTCGGGAATTTTTCATGGAAGATCTTTCTTTTTTATTTCTTTTAGGTTGTTTCCTCGTGAGATGTTGATTTTTACAGGGCATTTTATCCCTTTATTGTTAATTCCTGTATTTTTAGAGAGTTTTTTTTATTAGTCGTTTAGTTTAAATTTTGAATGAGTGATTGTGGTTCACTAGGAGTGGGGATGGCTAGAAGTGCTATTGTTTTTATTTTTTTGAGGGTTTCTGTTGTTTTGATTTTTTCAAGTGCTATTATATTTTTTTGTTTATTTTTGTGGGGGTTACGAAGTTTGTTTCTATATATTTAGTTGAGTTGGGCTTGATTTGAGGCTAGATTTTGTTTTTGATATGATTTCTTTGGGGTTTTTTAGAAGGGTTTCTTTGATTTCTGGAGTCGTTTTTTTTTATAGTGTGTTTTATATAGGGGGAGGAGATGGTATACGGCGTTTTTTTTGGCTGGTTTTTCTTTTTGTGTTGTCTATGTTTTTTCTTGTGTTTTCTGGTAATTTTGTGATAACGATAGTTGGTTGAGATGGTTTAGGATTGATTTCTTTTTGTTTGGTTATTTATTATGGTAATAGTTCAAGCGTTGAGTCAGGGTTGATTACTGTTTTTAGTAACCGGGTGGGGGATGTTTTTTTTTTAATTTCTTTCTTTTTTTTTTATTTAAGGGGTGATATGAGATATGGAATATTCAGAAGGAAAGGAGCAGGGGCTTTTATTTTTATTGTTTTTTTGGGGGCTATCACTAAAAGAGCCCAGGTTCCTTTTTCTGCTTGATTGCCAGCTGCAATGGCAGCTCCTACCCCGGTATCTTCTTTGGTTCATTCATCCACTCTGGTGACAGCTGGGGTTTATGTGTTAATTCGTTTTAATTACTTTTTTTTGGTTTTTGATATGTTTGTTTTTGAGGTTTTTTCTTTGATGACCATGATGGCAGCCGGAGTGGTTGCTTGTGTCGAAAGGGATCTTAAGAAAGTGGTAGCCATATCAACTTTAAGACAGTTAGGTTTTATGCTTTTTATTCTTTCGTTGGGTTTTTGGGTCCTGTCTTTTATTCATATGGTTATTCATGCTTTTTTTAAGAGGATGTTATTTTTAAGTACTGGTTCTCTTATGTCTAATTTGAGAGGGGGGCAGGATTCCCGGTTTTTTGGAGGTGCTGGGAGAAATCTTTTAACTATGGTTTTTTTTTCGGTTAGATGTTTGTGTTTAAGAGGTTTTCCTTTTTTTGTTGGGTTTTATTCTAAAGATTCTATTATTTGTGGAGTTAATGCGGGTGGCGGATATTTGATATTTTATTTTTTTTTTATTTCTTGTATCTTTACTGTGGTTTATAGTTTTTCTTTGTTGAAAGTGGCTTTTTTTAGTTTTTATAAGTCTTTTCATTTTGGTAAAATAGAGGAGGATACTCTTTATTTTGGGGTGGTGAGATTCCTTTTTGGTCTTTGTTGGTTGAGCGGAGGAGTTTTTTATTGAATGTACTTGGGTGAGGTCTTGATGTTTTTTTGTTTTTTAGATCTTCTTATGGGGATTTTGATTTTTATGGTGGGGTTGTTGGCGTTGAAGGTATGAAACGTGGGGCGTTTGTTTTATAATTTTTTGGGAAGTTTAATGTTTATACGGTGGATGAGTAGTGGAGGAAGTTCTTTTTATTTTAGTAAGATAAAGGTTCACGAGGGGGAGAGTAGGTGGTTAGAGATGAGAGGGGGTGCTGGAATGAATATTATTATTTCTTATGCTAGGTTAGAAATTGGAAAATTAGTGGGGATTTCTTTGTCCGTTGTAATATTTTTGCTATTGGGGTTAACTTTTTTATGGTAGAGGCTTGTAGAGTTTGATATTTAAACATTGGCTTTGAAGGGGCTGGAGGTTTAGCAGGCTAGCTTTTCTTTAATATTTTAACTTTGAAAGTGTTAGGTTTTGTTTTAAACTATGAGAATGAAGCAAGTACGTTGCTATTTAAAGGTTAGCGGCCTTTTGTGTCACTCTGGACATTACGTTCTTTGGATCCTAAATCCAATGCAAGAGGGGTGCTTTCGTCCTTTTATTATGTGGGTTAGGTTAAATGTAATATAAGTAAATCTTAAATTTACTGCATTTGGTGGGTTATGCTAAGATAAGGGTTGGGGATTCGATGTTTCGTTTGAATTTTTGCAAAAAATTCTGTCCCAGCCAGTTGGACCAATTGATCTTGTTTTTTTCTCATTCGTAAATTAATCCTAGGGTTAGGATTAGGAGGAAAGCGGTTAATAATGAGATATTTTTTAAGCCTAGTTTTTCTAGGGGGTAGGCAAGAAGTAAGGAAATTTCGATATCGAAAATTAGGAATAGCAATGCGATCAGGAAAAATTGAAAGGAGAAAGGGATGTGGGACGGGGTTATGTTTAGAAATCCACATTCGAATTGAGATCATTTGTCTTTTCTTGTTGGTGTGTTTTTTTTTAGTATTGGAAGTAGAATGCCAAGAATGCTAATAATTATAAGAGAGCACACTCATGTAATTAGGGTTTTTATAATCTTCATTTACACCTTCTAATTGGAAATTAGATGTACACTTAAGTACTAGAAAGAGAAGCTCCTCATCAATATAATATTGAGTATAGGAATAATCAAACAACATCTACAAAGTGTCAATATCAGGCGGCACATTCGAAACCTACTATGTGTGTAGGAGATATGTTGAGTTCTTTAAATTTTAACAGTGAGATAAGAAGGAAGGATGTTCCAATGAGGACATGTAGGCCATGAAAACCTGTTGCTATAAAGAAGGAGGAACCGAATGATGAGTCTGCTATTGAGAAGGGAGCCTCGATATATTCGAACCCTTGTAGGAGGGAGAACAAAATACCTAGTATGATTGTTATTTTGAGTGCGGTGGATGCATTTTTGAAGTTTTTTTTTAGTATTTCGTGGTGAGATCAAGTGACTGTTACTCCGGAAGAGAGTAGTAGAATTGTGTTGAGAAGAGGAATTCTTATGGGGTTGAAGGAGTTGACACAATAAGGGGGTCAAGAGTGACCTAGTTCTAGGGTGGGAGAAATTCTTCTGTGAAGGAAAGCCCAGAAGAAGGAAACGAAAAAAAACACTTCGGATGTGATAAATAAGATTATTCCGGTTTTTAGACCGTTTACTACTACTTTAGTGTGGTGGCCTTGGCCAGTAGCTTCTCGGAAAATATCTCGTCATCATAGGAATGAGACGATAACTAATAGTGCTAAGGTTGAAGAGAGTGTAAGGGGAAGGAGTTTTTCGTTGAAATAAGATAATCCGGAGGTTGTAGCGCAGAGAGCGCCCCCGGAGGCAATTAAGGGCCAAGGGCTTTGTTCTACTAGATGGAAGGGATTGAACTTAGTTGTTATTACTTTACTTCTGTGATGTAAAGGGTGATCAAAGTTATGAAAACATAAGCTTGGATACAAGCTACGGCTGATTCTAGAATGGATAGAATAGTTCCTCTTATTATTCTACTGATAAATTGGGCTTTAGATAGTGTTAAGAGGGAGTTCCCCAGAAGAGTTATGAGGAGGTGACCGGCGATTATGTTAGCGGTAAGCCGTACACATAAGGTGAGGGGTCGGATTAAGTTCCTGACTAGTTCAATTATAACTATGAAGTTTATGAGGGGTATGGGTGTACCTTCGGGTAGTAAGTGTGAGAGTATATGGTTAGAGTTTTTTAGTCATCCAAATAATATGAGGGATATCCAAGCTATGAGTGAAAGGGGTACTGTGATGACTAGGTGGGAGGATGCTGCAAAAATGTGAGGGTATAATGCTAGGAAGTTAGCTGAGATAATAAACAGGAAGGTGGTTATTAGAAATAGTTGAACTCTTCCTTTGGTTTCTTTAAGAGAGAATGCAGTTTCTTTTTTGAATGTGTTTAGGATGGACACCTTGGTTTTACCGAAGGGGGAATTTATTTTTCAATTTTGGGGGTAAGATGTCAGTAACAGGAGAGGTAGAATTAGTCAAGCTGAGGATAGAAAGTAAGTGCTGGGGTCGAAGCTGGAAAATAGGTTTGTTATCATTTAAGGCTTAGTTTATTCTTTTTTAAGGGGCAAGTGAGGAGGGGCCTTTGGTGGTTGAATCTATTGAAGGAGGTTAGGAGCATGAGTAGGGATATGATTAGGATAGTTAAGATAGACAGTCATCATAAAGGTCTTATTTGAGGGATTTAAATCTTTAGATACTCAATTTTGACATAATTGTGTTTCTTTAAACTGAGATTTTAAATGTTTTTAATAGAGTTAATGAATCTTTTAATAGATTGGGTTTTGATTAGAATTGGTATGAAGGAGTGATTTATTCCGCAGATTTCTGAGCATTGTCCTATAAATAATCCCAATCGGGTTGGTGTAAGGAATGTTTGATTTAAACGTCCAGGGAGAGCATCAATTTTTACCCCCATGGAAGGTACAGCTCAGGAGTGGATGACGTCAACCGCGGTTACTAGGGACCGGACAGAGGTATGAAGGGGGAGAGTGAGAAGAGAAGAGGTTTTTAGTAGACGAAAATTTTTTGATGGTTCTATGAACCTTTCTAATTCATTTGAATTTAAGGAAGTGAACTCATAGGATCAGTATCATTGATGCCCTACTACTTTGATTGTCAGTCTAGGATTTTTAGTGTCCTCTATTAGGTAGAGGGTTTTTAGGGATGGTATAGCGATAAAGATTAGAATACAAGCTGGAAAGATAGTTCAAATAGTTTCAATTTCTTCTCCCTCAGTGAAGAATTTGTTAAATCTTTTGTTTATTAAAAGGGATAAGGTGAGGTATAGTGTTGTTATGGTGATTAAAATGAGAACAATTAAAGAGTGATCGTGAAAGAATAAGATGTGTTCTATGGTAGGTGAATTCCTATCTTGAAATGTTAGAGCTATTCAATTTGGGATTAGTTTTTTAAAGTCAGAAGAGTTAGTTGGTTAAAGGTGTGCTCCGGAATAGGGATGGGATTTAATCATTCAATGGAAGATTCGGGGGAGTTGGAGCTTGTTCAGAAGCGGGACTCTCTCACACCTTCTCATAAGATTCATATAAATAAGATGGCGGATAGGAATGATACTAGTGATCCAAATGAAGAGACAACGTTTCAGAAAGTGTATGCGTCTGGATAATCCGAGTATCGACGGGGTATCCCATTTAGTCCTAGAAAGTGTTGAGGGAAAAATGTTAAATTCACTCCTACAAATATGGAAATGAACTGGATTTTTAATAGTTTAGGATTTATATTTAGATTGAATAGAAGTGGGAACCAATGAGTGATGCCAGCTATTAGAGCGAATACAGCTCCTATTGAAAGAACATAATGAAAGTGGGCTACGACGTAGTAGGTATCATGAAGAATGATATCAATTGAAGAATTTGATAAAACTACACCGGTGAGACCTCCTACGGTAAATAAAAATACAAAACCGATGGCCCATAGCATAGGTGCGTCTAGAGCAATGTAGGCTCCGTTTATAGTTGCCAACCAACTAAACACTTTGACCCCAGTAGGGATAGCAATTACTATGGTGGCAGCTGTAAAATATGCACGGGTGTCTACGTCTATTCCAACTGTGAATATGTGGTGAGCTCATACCATGAACCCCAAGAATCCGATTGAGACTATTGCGTAAATCATTCCTAAGGTTCCGAAGGGTTCTTTTTTTCCTGAGTAGAATCTGATAATATGGGAGATGATTCCGAATCCGGGTAAGATTAGGATGTATACTTCTGGGTGCCCAAAGAATCAAAATAAATGTTGGTAAAGGATGGGGTCTCCACCCCCTGAAGGGTCAAAGAAGGAAGTATTAAAGTTTCGATCAGTAAGAAGTATTGTGATTGCTCCTGCAAGGACAGGGAGAGAGAGGAGTAATAAAACTGCTGTAATTAGAACAGATCAGACAAACAATGGGATAGCGTCTAGTCTTATGGAAGAAGATCGCATATTTAAGATGGTTGTAATAAAATTGATGGCACCTAAAATTGAGGAGACACCTGCTAGGTGTAATCTGAAGATTGCTAGATCCACCGAAAATCCAGAATGAAATAGATTCCCTGCAAGAGGGGGGTAGACAGTTCAACCGGTGCCAGCACCAGCACCAGCAAAGGCGGATAAAGAGAGGAGAGTTAGAGAAGGGGGGAGAAGTCAAAAACTTATATTATTTATTCGGGGGAAGGCTATATCTTGAGCTCCAATTATCATGGGAACTAGTCAATTCCCGAATCCTCCGATTAATACTGGTATAACTATAAAGAAGATTATAACAAAAGCGTGGGCTGTAACAATGGTGTTGTAGATTTGATCATTTTCAAGAAAAGACCCGGGCTGTCCGAGTTCTAAACGGATTAGGGCTCTTAGAGCAGCTCCTATAATTCCCGCTCATGCTCCAAATATTAGGTAGAGAGTGCCAATGTCCTTATGATTTGTCGAGTAAATTCAACGCGTTGATATATTACACATACACCAGGATCCCCGGCTCCTGATCCTGGTGTATGTGTAGTTTAAGGTGATATTATCTTACATCTAACGTCTTTATCCTTTATTTACAACATCTTATTTAAGATATTGTTATTTATTAAATCTTTAATATATATCTTGTATTTTTACTTCATATCTTATTAAATTAGGATTTGGTATTGTTTAATAGTATCCTGTTTTATTTAATACTCCCCGTAATTATTAAATAATGTTAAATTTAATTTACAAAGAATACCCCATGTCTTTAACTTGAGGTAAAAAAAAGAGGAAAAAAAAAGAAAAGGAATCCCGTAGTTCTTACTACCACTCTGTGTTCAATGTGTGTGTTTAATTCTTTAATATATTGAAAATTACGCGATAGCACAAACTGAAGGTTGTAAGACCTCTTGGGATTAATTTATTTTGTTGAAATAATTCATTTGATAATAATTAAATATATCTATGTAAGTCATACCTTGAACTTCCTGGACCCGGCAGGCTTTCAAGGCATGACTTATATGTCAATTTAGTTCTTACCCTTAATAAGACGAAAATTTTTGTCAAAAACATCTCTGGGTTTATATTTATCTTCTTCGACTTTTTCTAAAGAGGCGATCAAAAAACAGATTTTTTGAATCAGATCCTCCTATTACACAGGAAGATGTTACGTCTCGCCGTTGCAGATATAACCCCGAAAAATGACGGTTTGTATCTTTAACGAAAAAAGAGAGACTTTAAAGAAAAAAATTTCTCTGAATACCTTTTCTCCCAATTTTTGAAAAATCCAAAAAAAATTGGGAGAAATAAATAGTTTATTTGGTTGTTGTGTGGTGTGGGGTGGTGTTTGTGGTGTGTTTTGTTGCGACGCGCTTTTCTAGCTTAAAAGGCTGGTGGTTTGAGATAACCTAAACTTTCTAGCTTTTTTTTTGGGCAGGTCGAAACTGTCTTTCTTGCTAAGAAAAAGCTATCTTTAGCTTTGCTTTGTTAGTGTAAGGGTGTATTTCTTTGGTTATTTAACTTTAGTGAAAGTTTTTGTTTATGTTTGTTTTTTATGGGGGGTGTTATTGAGTCCAAGAATTGAGGTTGGAAGAATAGGTTTCAAACCTAAGAAGTTAGGAGCTGTGCCAGCATCTGCGGTCATACGGTCTATTTATTATGAAAAGTTTGTAATTTTATACAATTCTGCTAAGATATATTTAGGTTTGGGTGAAATCAAGTTTAAGTTTATATTGTAAGTTCGTGTAAAGGTAATACAGAAGGGACCATGGATTAGATACCCTGTTACTTCAGGTTGACGAATAGGTATTGTTGAATTTTTTAAAGTAAACCTTAGAGGTTTGGCGGCTTTGGTTAACTTACAGAGGAGCTTGTTGATTAAATGATAACCCCCGTTTAAGGTTACCTTTTTTTACTTTTATATACCATTGTTTTATTTTGAGTGAGCTCATTCAGGTATTTAGGTAATTCGAGTTCTGATCAGGGTTTAGAATATAAAAAGGGTTCTGTGAGCTACTTTCATTTTTAAACTGTTTGAAAGTGAGTGTTATAGGATTTGTGAGGAAAGATCTAACTGCTAAAATAGAATTTGATCTTGTATAGTTAGACTAAAGAGTACATATCGCCCGTCACTCTTGAGTATAGATAAGTCGTAACAAAGTAGGAGGACTGGAAGGTCTTCCTTGTTGAGGTTAATTATTTGAGATGATGTTTATTTACGGTAAATTCAAGAATAACTTTTAGGGTAGAAAATGAGGGAAATGTCATTAGGGAGTACCGACATTTGTACTATATTTTTAAAGGGTACTAAATAATTAGATTTAATAAGTGATGTAATTGGAGTTTAACCATTTGGGTTACCTTTTGTATAAGGATAAAAAGATAGAAAAAGTTGATTTAATAGAATAGGATTGAAGTTTAAAGGATCTTAGGATGGGAATATTAAGGTTGAAAAATTCTGGAAGCTCTTCTAAGTAGTGAAATACTTTTCGTCTGTTAAAATCTGTATCTTTTTATGGGTAGGGGTGATTCCTATAGTTTGTTGTATGAAGTAAGGGTTGGTGACACTTTTGAAAGTTTAGATGAGTGTTATAACTTTAAATAATGTTTGAATATCAACTATAATGCTAAGGTTACAAAATTAAGATGATTTTTTTATTAGTAGCATGGAAGGTTGATGTTGGTTGATTAATTCGTTGGAGATTTAAGAAAGTTTTTACTCTTTATTCTTTTTGTTTAGAATCTGTTTATCAAAATCAAATTTTAATGTTTAAGTTGCCCCTGCCCGGTGTAGGATAAACGGCCGTGGTTGAAACCGCGCTAAGGTAGCGAGGTTATTAGTTTCTTAATTGGAGACTGGTATGAACGGGGAATTTTTAAGTAAATTGTAAAATTAGTGTAAATTTATAATTTTGTTGAAAATATCAATTTTTGTTTTTAGACGAGAAGACCCCAAAAATTTTATTTTTGTAAGTTAAATTGGGACTTGATGAATTTTTGGTTGGGGTAATATTTTAAGTTAATATAGTTAAATTTTGTTGATAAGGGTGTATTGGCTGAGATTAAATGAACTATTTTTTTTTGATAAGTTGTTAAATTACTTTGGGGATAACAGCGTTATCATCCGACTAATTATTTTTTTAGGGTGGTTTACGACCTCGATGTTGGATTGAAGTAGCTAGGGGGTAGAGAAGCTCTGTGTTAGTGGGACTGTTCGTCCTTTAAATCTTCACATGATCTGAGTTCAAGTCGGCGGGAGCCAGACTGGTTTTTATCTAGGATTCTTATAAGGATAATTTTATTAAATAGTACGTAAGGACCTTTAATTTGGGCTTGATGCCCAAATTATAACAATCTTAGATAAGTCAAAGAGAGTGATTGTGGCTTTGGGAGTCATAGGTTTAGTGTCTTTGGGATGTTGTAAGTTTAAAAAGTTGTAACCTTTTGTAATTGAGTGTGAGGCATAATGCTTTTTGGTGGCGTAGGTGGGTGTTACAACATAAAGAATTAAGAAAAATTATTGTATCAAAATAATCCCACTGGGTTTATTCTTTTTATGTTTTTATAAAATTACAGTGAGAATTGGGAGAGCTATGAATAAGGTGATTCAATTAAAGTTTTTTTGGGAGAGCTCTAAAGGTTGGGTTTGGTTTTGTTGGGTGGGCATGGTTAAGGGAAGAATTATCCGTAAATAGATAAAAAAGTTGATTGCTCTGGTAATTAAAAGAACGGTTATTAGTAGGTTTATTTTTACGAATAATATTTCATAGGTTACTAGTCATTTCCTAACGAATCCTGCAAGGGGAGGAATTCCTCCAAGATTAGCGAGAATAAACATAGTGAGGATAACTGGGATTTTTAAGGTTAGGTCTTGGTTGATGGTTTTTAGGTTTAACTTTTTTATGATGAAAATTGTAATGTAGACGGATTGTCAGTAGATTAGGAGGAAAGTTAGGAGGGTTGGTAAATTCACCCTTGCAGCAAGTAAAATTCATCTTAAGTTGAAAACGGACGAGAAAGCTAGAAGAAGTATAGATTTTTTTTGGTTTATTTGGAGTAAAGCTCCGACCCAGCCTGACAGCAGGATGAAAGGAATGAGTAAAGTAAATTTCTGGAAGGAGGCCAAAAATACAGGAGCTAGTTTTTGTCAGGTGGAAAGGATGAATAGATTGTTCCATTTTGAGTCGTTTATTATTTTGATGAATCAAGTGTGGAAAGGAGTTGCTGCCATTTTGATCATAAGTGCCCCCACTAGAATGAAAGATCCCGTTAGGTTTATGTTTTTTGTTTTGATAGCACATAAGATAAGAAGTCTTGAAGCAATGGATTGGATGACAAAATATTTTAAACTTAGTTCGGTGTCTTTTTTTTTTGGTTCATTGGTTATATGTTTTAGTGTAGAAGCGTAAGATAAAGTTCTGATTTCTAGTAAGATTCAAATTGTCACTCAAGAACCCCTGATGAGACAGAGGAGGGGGGATAGTGTTAAAGATGTATAAATGAATAAATTTACTCTAATTGTTTTCGTGCGGGTTGCAAACCCGCCAACCCCGGGATTTTATGTTTTGAAGACATGAGGTTTGCTTTTAACCTAAGGGTTAATTTGTCAGTGGCATATTTCTAGGAATTATGAATACCTAAGCTTAGATGGAAGCTTTAATCACTATTGGTTGTAGGGAGTATAATATAGGACTAATCTTCCCAATTTTTTTTAGGCAGGAAATTGGGAAGTGTTTATTTTTGATTATGTGTTTGTTTTAGTGGGTGTTTTGTTGGGGGTTGCTTTTTTTACTTTAGTAGAACGAAAGGTTTTGGGTTATGTACATTTTCGTAAAGGACCAACTAAGGTTTATTTTTTTGGGTTGTTTCAACCTATTGTGGATGCGGTTAAGCTTTTTTCAAAGGGGGCTTTGAAGGGTTATAAGTTTTCTTTTTATTTATATAGTATTGGTCCTTTTTTGGGTCTTTTTTTAATGTTTGTCCTTTGGTGTATTTATGGTAGTTATGGTGGGAGGTTAGGAATATTTTTTTCTTTGGTTTATGTTTTTTGTGTGCTTAGACTGGGGGTTTATTTTTTGTTGTTTTGTGGGTGAGGATCCGGTAGTAAATATTCATTGCTTGGGGGGTATCGGTCTTTATCTCAGACGGTTTCCTATGAGGTTTCTTTGATTTTTTTTGTTTTGGTTTTTGTTTATCTAGTGTCTTTTTATGATTTGGGTGTGTATTTGTTCTTTCAGGTGGGATTTTGATTTCTGTGGGTGAGTGTTTTGTTTTTTTTTGGATGACTTTA
>JAQGCU010000004.1:0-14451 GCA_034700085.1 Hermanniella dolosa
ATTTTGGACTATATTATTTTATAATATTATTGTAAATTTTGTTTTGATTTGAATTGTATATATTGTAATGTCTGTACTGTTGACCTTGACTTCGTTTATATAACTTTTAACTGAATTCGCGTATGCAGTGGAAAACCTCCACTATAAATAAAACCTCAAGAACTTAAAAAAAATGAACTCGGATCCACTGGGACTACAGGGACCTACTTTCAATAATATTTTTATCGACACTTTTAATTCTAATACTTTTGAAAAGAATACGCGTTCTAATGTAAAATTAAACAAAAGATACTACTTTAACGCCAGAAAAAGATTTGAAAAGGGATTTAATTTGAATATTTCATTAGAATTTATCCGCACTCATGTAATTGTTGTCAAACGGGTGGCTCGTACGGTAAAAATATATAGATTATCTGTAAGTCCGGCTCTTATACCTCCTACTTATATTCATGGCTACAACCGTAAAGAAATAGATCACAAAACTCATTTTTACTTAAACCGTTATTATAATGCTTTGATAAATTAGTTTGTTTCAATAAATTTATTTGTTCTATAACTGGGTTAAGAATTGTTTATTTTGATTCCTATTATTTTTTCTTATAATCCTTACTAGGTCAACGTATACTAGGTCAATACCCACACAATATTTTAATATTCGCTATTTTTCAAAATAACATTTTCTTTTATCACTTTCTATAGGTCTTTGCTTATTTGTGGAATTATTTTTCTTAAATCGTTTTATAAGTGAGTGATTTATAATTTTCTATTATGTATAACTTATTATCCATTATCCCTCGTTATGTTTATTGATTTGTTTTCCAGTATTTAAAGTGTGATTCTCTAACAATGGATAACACAAATACTCCTTCAGGTTCAAATACTATTGGTACTAATAATAACTTCATGTCCTCATTTCCACGACTGAATCAAATGATAGATGAAACATTTGCGAACTTAAATTCGATTATTGAAATTAGTTCTTCTCATGGTTCAAACTCAGTGATGATTATTGAAGATTTAAATTCTGAGAATTCTTTAGATTCCAACTCAGGATCAACTATTATAATTGATGATCGGGACACGCCTATGTTATCTGCTGAGTACCCAGTTAATACCAGTGTTTTATTGTCTAACAGCAAACTTTCTGATTGTGATTTTCATAAGCTTTTCCAATCGAATTTTGATGAAACGTGTGTTTTCATTAAACGGGGCGGTTTCTGCCTTACTGAATATACCGTAGAAGAACACATCGAGGATATGAGACTTGGCTTTTCTGTTGATATGTTTTTGGATGTTTTGTTGAAATTTGTTTATTGTTTGGATAAGTTTAATGGGAGCATTGACGAAGCGATAATAATTATGAAATTGCTAATACACGTTGGTTGTACTGCCTCATTAGACAAAGTTTATTCTATGAAAGATCTTTCGATTGATATTAGCGTTCTTTTCTCGAAATTGATGGCGATTAATATGCTTTCATTTCCTTTTAATGAATCAATGTACAAGCTTTGGTACTTTGTTTTTAGAAGTCCGGCTTTTCGAATAGATATGAGCAGTATTTTTCCTATTCTTGGCACAGATTTTCGTCATTCGTTACAAGCAATAATTCCACATCCATCGATTCCAGTAAATCATTTAAGGAAATGGTTTATTTGTTTGTACGTCACCGGTAGACTTGGAAGCTTTCCGTCTAAAACAGATAGTGTTCTCATCGGTTTGTTGACACCTGATGATTGGCCTATATTTTACTCAACTAATCTTAATTTCTCTATGATTATAAGAAGTGATAATCCAAGACTAGATCCGATAAAGTCATATTGGAGTGAAAGAAAAACTGTAGTTCGTTCTTTGAAAGATTTATCCAGAGCTATAATATTCCGTCGAATGGCAAAAGCGAATTGTTACTTCGATTACGTTAACAATGTTATGCCTTGGGGAATTAGATCATTCATGTTTTTCTATGATTTTATTGATATTCCTTATATTTGTGTTTAATTTTTATTACTATTTTACTTTATATTTCTTTATTATTGTTATAGTTTGACTAGAATATATTACTCATTTTTAAATATGAACTTTTAATTAAATATTTTAATTGTTTTTTATTTTGTATTCAATATTTTAACTTTTATTATTATAATTCGATGACAATTTTTCCTTATTATTGAATATAATCACTTAATAAAATACTTTAATGAATTGCTTTGATTTTCTTATTTAAGTTTAATTTATTCTCTTCCAGGTTGAGGTTCACTTTACTTTTATTTTCTATGGATTTACGAGTAAACACCTACGTCAACCAGTCTGAACAAATATTCCAATCTTTATGGGAACATTTATCATTTATTTCGGAATCTTCTCTGAAGATTAACTTTTCTAATCAATTCATGTATAATTGCAAAGAAATGGTGAAATTTTTACGGGATTTAATGACTCAAGTATATAAAAACGATCCTAATTTTATGCCCTCACCAGTCATTCTGGATGATTCATTGCATAGTTTTGTTCCTATTATCAACGAGCAAAATAACGATTCCTTTTATAATGCAGTCTCGATTTGTTTGTATAGAAGAACAACGCTTTCTACAATTTTACGTTGTACTGCCTTAGCTTCTCTTCTTCGGTTCTATTCTTGTGGTAATGGTTTAGTAAAACTTGATGGATTTATTCATTTTAATCATCCGACCTCTTTTCTTCACTATGCCATAAGCTTGGCATGTTTTGGAAAATATCGAGAATTAGCTTTAAACCTCATGAAAGATAAAAACTTTAATGTAGATGATGTTGACTTGATATATCCATTACATATACATTTAATTTCACACGTACTTAAGAAATCAATTTTCCTTTGTAATTTCTGCCCTCAATTAAAAGTAAGTCTTCAGTTTTCTTATAATTTGGACAAAACATTTTATCGTGGAGTTGTTTTCATATTGCCCGTTGGTTATAATTATTACATTCCACTAATACCAAAATCTAATCATACTAACTACAAAGAGTATAATCTTCATTACTCCTTTTATTATACTACATTTTACTTCAAATATGTTTTTAAAAAGGATAAGATTGTCTATGGTTATAATTATATTGTAACTAGTACAGAAGAAAATATTATTCGTCTTGAAGCGGAAGAAGAAGTGAAATGTCTTGAAATTCCGTTTAGTTATATTCATGTTGCTATAGAGTCCGTTTTTAACATAAAACCTCAACATTGGCCATTTTATAGGAGTATGTTAGAGTTAACTGCAAAGTATGCTCCCCATTTGTCGAAACATGCCGATGCTCCTGATAAGACTTCTAGCCTTCCGAGTAATTCCAATGATCCCTCACAACAAAACATCACTAATCCTTACACTAATTCCCTCGATAACTTGTGGAACCGGTTACCATTAGAGATTTTAAATGTTATTAAAGAGAATGACAGGTAATAGTTTCAATGTCTTAGGTTCATTTTAATTATTTACTTTTTAATATTTACTTCTATAGTGCAAAGATTGAATTAGGTGATAAAGTCGCAACACAGATCTATTTGTATCACCAATTGATGTCTTTATGGCATAAAGAAGGCGATTTTGATTCTCGCATATCTTTATGCAGAAGATTAGTCGGCGGAATTGGTAACACATCTACTATGAACAAATTGTTGGGCATTGTGGTTAAGAAGTTTCCCACCTCTAAACTTTGTTTCTTCTTACAAAAACCTAACGCACTATGGTCACATTTATATCCTAGTGGTAGGAATCCTTATGTATTTTTATTATATTCGCAATTATTGAACAACAAATATGGTTTTCACATTAGAGTGATAATAAAGTTGTTTGCCCCTACTCCTAAGCGTGAGTTTACTATTATTTTTTATCATTATATATTTTTATTTAAGAATATATCTTAACAGTGTTATGCTTCGAGCCTCTTGAAAAGCGTTTCTCGACTAAGTCCCCTGGTTCCTTCGGTGAAAAATTGAATAAAATGTTAAAGCATAAGGAAAGGATCTATATGTCTTATGGAACATTGATTGATGAAGACATGTGCTTCAAAGAATGTCTAAATTTTGTCGCTTCATTGTTGAGTGGTCGAGATATAATGAGCTACAGTTGGCAATGATGACTTCGTCAATAAAATGTTATAAACTTTTATTGATTATTAATTAAGATTAATGTTGTGTTTACATATAAGTATATAAGTAATAAGTAGAACTATTATTTGCTATTAAAATCTATTATTTGAAACGCTTCTTTATAAAAATAAAACTTTTATTTGAATAAAATTTTAAGATTTCTTGGAAGTGTTTGTCTCGATTCGAAAGATAGTTCTTCTTTGAAACAAATTTCCAATTTTTCAGTTGATCTCCTGTTTGCAGCGACAATCCATTCTTCTATAAAACTTTTGGTTACATTCGGCATTAAACTCACTTCCATTTTTATCAGTGATTTCGATAGGCTTATTAGTTTCGAAAGTCCATCATCAGTGATTTTAGCCATATTTCTGAGCTTAATGGTCTTTAACTTTTGCAGTCTAGATAAAGATTTTATGCCGTTGTCCGTAATTATGTTTGCAGTTTCAATATGTAAATTAACCAAGTCTCTGCAGTACATGGATATCACTAACATAAGTTTGTTTGAATAACGTCCTATACTTTGCGCGTTTCCTCCTAAACTCAATGTTACCAGTTCGTTGCAGCCGATTACGATTGGGATCAAATTACAATTGTTTAACGTTGTCATATAGGTCTTGTTTCCATATTCTATTAATTCGAGCTTTTTCAACGAAGTTATGCTACTAATAGAAGTTATATCTGTAGATCCGTACGAGACGAAAGTTATACGTAACTCAATAAGTCCCATTAATTTATGCATATGCCAATTCCAATTAATGAGGTTAATTAGCCCAAGTCTTAAGACAAGTTTATTAAGTGTGTCTCCTAGTCCTCCAGCTATTTCGTCCATTATTTCGTCCGGTTGGACATGATGATTTAATCCCAACTGTAATATCTCTAAATTCATTAATCGCGATATACCAGTAAATATTACATTTGGTCCGTTTTCAATTAAACAGAGATCTGTGAGGTTACTCAACCGATAGGTGATTGAATCAAAACTTCCTTGATCCATTAAACATCGACAAATATGTAAAGTTTTCAAGTTTTTGAATTTGAAGGCAATTAAATAATAATCGACATATCTCATATCTGTTATGTCGTTTAAGTAGAGTTCAGTCAATTCACTTATGCCAAAATACAAAGTTCTGGTCACACCTCTATTAACATTTACATCCGATATCTTTAAGGAAGTAATCTTCGGGAAATGTTTTAATGCAGTTTCAATGTAGCCACTTTTGATTTGTGGTGACATACTTTGATTTATCCAATTATTAGAAACGGTTATTCTTCTTCTTTGTGCACAGATTTGATCTATATTTCCTCTCCAACATTTAGAAACTTCACGTAAAGTTAACAATTCTTCGGGAGAATTGTAGTCCAAAAACTTATTGAATACGTATTGTAGCAGATCAATGGGTAAATTGTCAAAACATCTTTTCTTTTTGAGAAATCTTGTCATCATGTTTTCGTTATAGTTCATGACAGGATATGTGATTGATCTTATGTTTTGTCTTACTTTTAAATTTTGTGGTGCTTCATTAGTCCATATTGAAGGGAAAGTATCAGATATTATGTGTAGTACGAAACTAGAATTAAGTGATATCTTCGGATTGTTATCATATGTCATAATTGCAATCGGTTCTATGGCATTGTAAGTGAGAATATCGCGTATACACGTATCGCTACCATAACCACATACCATATATATGAGGTTTAATACTACTTTAGGATTTGAATAGAGTTTAAGTCTGAATTTACAATAAATATCTCTTAAGATTCCATGTTCTCGTAATTTGTTGATCATGTAGGAATTATCTACACACAACCTTGTAAGTAATTCGAACAATGGTTCTTCTAAAGATGGTTGGCAATCGAAAGCAATACTTAACAGTGTGTCCAATAACGATCTTGTAATAACCTGATTAGTTATGACAGAATTACCACCACACACATAACCTATGACTTCAAGGATTCTCCCTATAAGTCGTTGCTGATGAATAACTATGAGTTCTACGTAGTGTGTCTTCAAATATTTGCTTATTTTAGTAATCAATCCTTCAGTCACGGCTTTTCTACAATATTCGGGTGACATAATGTATAGCACTATTTTCAACGAGCGTTTTTTCAGTCTATAATCTCCAATTTCAAACTCTTTGATAGCAATTTGGATAAGTGAGAGTACGGGTTCAGACGGTACATCAGCCTTGTCTAAATCAGTTAGATTTTTTAGAAGCATTGTTGCGTTCATCTGTATTTCTCGAGTAACAGGTATACTTGACTTGAAATATATCCACCAAATCCAGTCTACAACTCCAATATTGAGCATATAATCCCTTAATTCTTGGTGACAATCTAATATTCGATCAAATATTTTGATAACATAATTAATTTGTCCGATCGGTGTATTCCGTTTTCCAGCTGTAGATATTAAACGCGGCAATACTTTGTGTCCTACAATCACGGATAGAGGTGGGTCTCCTGTGTTCACCACATTCCATAACAGTATTGTCATAGTGAGTGTTATAAATCTTTTCAATTGCGAAACGTATCCAACTATGGACGTTATAATTGTCTCGCTTTCTGAGCCACTATAGTCAATCTTCTTCAGATTTCGCTTCTTACTGCGAACTAACTCCATCATTACTGAATTTAAAGAGATCTCGAGTGGTTCTCTTTGAAGAATCGGTTTCTCTCTTTGCCAAAAATTACCTCCGTTTTCAAAGTATTCCAATTTTTTTCGGGTCTCTGCATATCGTAGTATTTCGACCAATTTTGTATTTTTAGATACAATCAATTTCATTTTGAAGTGTTGTTTATTAACAAACAGTCTGTGAAAAATATAATAGATTATTATTTTATTATACTTTAAATATTTGTTTTTGTTATGCTTTTATGTGGCTTTTATGCGAATATTTGTATAAGTTTTTTGAGGAAGTAAAACCTATTTATTAATTTCAAAGTCAAAGAAAGGTTGTTTTGTTTATTTCGGTGTGATCACACTTGTATTACGTAATTTTTCCTATGAAGAGCGACTACACATCCCTAACATACAGATAATTCCTTTACAGTGTGTTGAACTTCTTAATAATTTTGTCGGAAATTTCGACTTTGGGCCGAAACTATTTCGATAATACAGATTTTGATCTGATTTATTTGTTGCTACTATCCTTCTACACTGAATGCCGTCGGAAAAATTTTTCCATCAGATTTGGATTTTTCAAAAATTGAATTTTTCGTACTCTTGAAAAAGTTGTGATTCGGCATTCTTCCATATATCTCCTGATCGGTTATGATAATACAGATTTTTTCTTCGACTTTAATCTTGCCATTAAGTCCTCATAATTTTGATATTTAAATTTTTTCTCCATCAGATTTGGGTTTTGTGTTATATTTAATTTTCAAAAATATTTTTGTAAAAATTTATACTTAGTTTTCATTTTCCATACATTTCATCAATGTTTTCCTGGTATTTCATTTACTATTAATTTATTTAATATTCATAAATATTTCGTTTAAATTTTGCTATTATATATTAATGTTATAACTTAACTCTTTATTGAATTTTTGCCATTATTTTATTATTATAAAACTTTTCCTTATCTTAATTTAATAATTATACGAATTGAATTTAAACCAAATTAAGGACATTTATTAATTATTTCATAGCATACTATAACAAGCATATGTTTAAAATGTATTACAAAAATATTGGTAATTTGTATATTTTATTTAAGTAGCTTTAAGTTTTATTCTCTTGAGCTCCAATTTTAATTCAAGCAGATACTTGATACCAGTTTAGCCAAAAGGTAATGCTCACTATCAAACGTTGGTACTCGTCGCGATGAAACTGCAAAGCTTGCTTAGTGGTGGCGATAGCATTAATACCAGGGTCTTCGGTATCACCCATTACAAGTTGAAAGACAGAGTTATCTGCTTGTTGATTAATCCATAATATGGTATTCAATTGTTGTTGAACCATATTCAGCAAAGAAGAGGCTATTGGAAATGCCGGAAAGCCCATTCTTTTTATGTGTTCAAATTGAGTTTCTACCGAAAGCTTATGTAGTATCCACATCGGTTCAAGAGCTGTAGTGATATTGCTTATAAACCATAGTTGATCGTATATGATTTGTTTATCATAAACTTCAGTCTGAGTTCCATTGTCGCGTAAAATAGGTATTGACGGAAAGTTAATAGGAGAGAGGTTCATAAACGACTCTCTGCCAAACGTAATTGGCGGTATGACGTCGGTCGTTATTCTTCCGTTGATGTATCTCGAATTCGGGTTTGGAAAAGTGCTTGAAGCCATCCTCGGTCTTGATGACATACCGGTTCTATCTTTGTAGGCCTTAAGAGTTATTCGTTTCCAATTCAGTCTTGGATCCATTTTAGCACTTGTAGTATAGATTGATAAATGCTTTTAACTTTAAAGAGTTGTTGTATTTAGTAGTGTGCAATACACAGAATTGATAACCTTCAAAACTAACTATTATGACGTGATTCGTACTATATGCCGTTAATGTGATTTTATATATGGTTTTGACTAGAAAATGGGTGCCAATCTTATCACTAATGCCTTCTTTCTAAGTACCAAAAGAGGTGTGCGCCTATATTGGCCGATGTTCTTACATACAATTTAACTTTAATATGTAGAACAATGCACGCAAGACTCTGAAGGTAAATGATTTATTCCGCAGACAGTTCTCGTATTCGCTATCCAACAACGAAGAACGTTTTCTAGTGCCACAATTTCTCTTTCTTTGATTTCCCTTACATAGACCAACGCTTGTCTACCTATTGTCCTATAGTTGTTGTATTTAAGCCGCTTAAGGATACTTTTTAAACGCTTGTATTTTACAAATAACTCTCTGTGGATCTCGATTTTCTCGTTGAGTCGTTTAGAGTTTGTTTTCTTCAGGGCCTGACTTAGTTCATTGATGGCTTTCAGGTGTCCGTTTATTGATTTTTCTACTTGTGAAGAACGCTTTCTTATGTCTTGTGAGACGTTATCAAAATTGTCTATAAGTAGTCTTCCTTTATTATTGTTTGGTATATGTCGGGTCATATCTGATCGGTTAAAACAGCCAAGGTTAGTCCTCTCCAAAAAATTAGGACTTTCGGCGACCTATTTGCCGAGAACAGGCGACTCTAAGGCCTGGGGGTGGGAACCGATCAGATACACTACTCTACTCTATTGTATGCTCTATGTTTTCCGTTCGTTTCGTAATTTCTGTGCGGTTAAGGAAAGGTTTTAGCTTAAAGCTTCGAAAAAAGAGCCTATAACAGGCCGGGTGCAAGCGATTTGTCAGCCCGCCTCCCCGTACCGTACAGGTTGGATTAGTTAGAAAGATCGGAAATACTAATAATTCACCACTGGAGAGTTGGGTCGGTAAGTACTCGATGACAGCAGTGATGCCAGTCGCTTCAGGCGGTCTCGATATACTTAGTGTTCCCGTTCGTCTTTGGCGGTGATGATGCCGTGGGACGCCCGGCTCCAGCGCTTAGATACCCCATGGTACCCGTTCCTTTAGTTGTGTGTCGTGGGACGCCCGACACAAGCGCATAGATAGCAAGCTATCCGTGTCTTTTGTTGTTTTCCTCCGATCCGTTCCGTGCCAGTTGTAAGTAGTGGTCCTTTCTGTCTTAGGCCTCACCCGTTCGCACTTTTATGCCGTTATTTTGCTTTGGTAGACACTTCTAATACACCGTTCCCAGCGACACTCATCTCAAGTGTTCCGCGTATACAGCCCGGCTTCGTTGTCAGTCATAGCTGTGTATTGGCGCTTTGGCCCACGAGCATAGACAACTTGCTGGCTGCAACGGGCTCCTGGGCGACAGGACAGTCTAAAAGACTATCGTTCCGTATTAAGTGCTGCAATCAGCGTTTCGAACGACAAAGTTGTTTGAACAGTGTTGCCATCGACTAAGGTCCAACTACCAACACATCTTAGTGGATCCGTTGTTTGGGAATAGACGTCGCGTCTATCCCACCGCCTTGCCACCATTTATGTGGGGAGTGGTCTTGAGCCCGACCATCCGCTCCCAACTAGCACCGCTCCGACTATCGGGATTGGCCGCCATCACTTCGTTTCCGTCATTAACTAACGGCTGAGGATCGTGACATCCGAGCGGTGTGACATCACTGCTATGATCCATCGATGCACTGTCCGGCCCACCAATCTCCGAAGGTCCCATCTGCCTAGGCTAACAGCAGACAAGGGTCGCCGTTAGCCGTTCACACTCGAACTTACTTCGGTAGCGAAGTACTGCGAACTGAAATTAAACAATAACTTCAAACGTAATTCAATTTAAAATAAGAATAACTTTATTAATAAGACTTTTGCACAAAATACAATATAAAACTATGAATACTGTGTATGAATTGTGTGGATTGTGTCTTCAATGTAACTCTCAACACTTTTTAAGGAAGATTTCTGTAATTATGTTGACATTTCTGTTGACATGTTTAACATTGTTGTTCAATCATGTTCTCTATACAAATATAGGCTTTAGTGTAAACGTAAGTAAGTTTATAATGTAAACATAAGATCATGTGCCTATTATTTATGTGTTGACAGTTTACATTTAGTCAACACTTCCAATATTTCTAACGTTATACAATAAACAACTACTGTTGACTGTGTTTCTATTGATTGTTATATATGTTATATCCTATACATTAAAACAGGTCATTGTTTGTTTACTTTGTTGACTTAATTACAATAGTCAACGTGTTTACTTATGTTGACTACATGTGATTACATTGATTATACCTATACCTCATACAGTAAAGCACTACATACACAATATACTATTAAGCATACATCAGATACAGTAGAACACTACATACATTCTACATAATTCTGAAGCTAATTTATTGGGGAAAATACCACAACTCCTACATTTCTCCGTCCTCCGGAAAGACTTCGTCCCGAAGTCTGATTTTCTTTTTAACTCTTTTAGTTTGCTTCGGTTTTGCTTCTTGGTTTCTTAGTCTCGCTTTTCGCATTGGGCAATGACACGCTTTATGTCCGGGTTTTTTGCAACTAAAGCAGCTTAACCTTTTTTTGTCTGTTAACAAGTTTGTCGATACCTTCTTTGGAGTTCTTTTATTTTTGCCATAAAAAATGTTTAATTTTAGTTTTTCGTCTTTAAGTTCATATAGTTGTTTGGCAATAGTTCTGACTTCCTCCAAAGATGCATCTTTCTTCGTGAGTAACATCATGTTCAGCTTATCAGCTAATTCTGGTTGAAGTCCGCGAATTAACTGTCTTTGTAACTCTTTTTGATTCATCAGCGGTTGACTAGTTCTCAATTCTGAATATTTTGTTTCCCAATATTGATTAAAACTTAGTCGATTTTGCTGATAATTATTCACAACATCTAAGACGTAATCGTCTATTCTCGAGTGTGTAAATCTCTCTATAAATAAAGACTTTATTGAAATCCAGTCAAACATTTTTCCATCATTGTAAAGGTTCAGTAACCACAGTTTTGCTGATCCTTCTAGAGAACCAATTAACTTTAAAGTTCTTATCTCTTCTGACCATAAATTGGCATTTGCAACCATTTCATATTCGAGTAACCACTTTCTCGGATTCTGATCAATGGTATATTTTTCTATATGAATTACATCTCCGGTCGTATTTGCAATAACACGATTAACGTGTTCACTTGGGAGTGAGAGCCTTGAATCCATAGAGTTTCCTACATTTCTGTCAACCTCTGGCTCATGGATTCTCCAATCATTGGTAGGCTCTTCGAGCTCCATTTTTATTGTTTTGTTTATTGATTCGTATAGATTCTCCATCTAAAATATTTAATTTGTTTCAGATATTATTAACTATTAAGGTTAATAATTTGTTAGTGAAAGAATTCGACAATCTGCTATAAAGCTGTCTCACCACTACTAGTCGACAACGAACTCACCAATTCTGTCTCGGTAGTGTATCGTAATTACTGTTTAATTACTCATCAATGGTTTTTAACCATTTTCATCATTCGGCGCTCTTTTCTTAATTTTTAAAGAAATGCCTCTCAAATTTCTTTACTATTAATCTTTATGGGTTTTCTATACTAATATTGCTCTCTACACCTTGGTCAACTGTGATTAGCGAATAAAAATATCACAAGGTAACAAACAAGGCAATTTTAATATTTTGATTCAAATATCAAAAATTACTCGAAATATCTTTTCTTACGTCGTACTAAAATTATAAATAGATTATCTCCTCTTCCCTTATAGATATTTAGGTGTGCCCAGTCTCTATCCGGAGCTAAGATGTGAGGCTTCATTTTGAAGTACTGTAATCATTCGGCCCCCTCTTGGATAGGGATTTATCGGGTCCCGCTTTTTCGGTCAAGTTTTTCTAAAATTTTTATGAAGTTTCATATACATTCATTAAATCTTAGAGTTGAGTTAGAACATTGATATTTGGCTCAAACAAAGTTTAGTATCATTCCGATCTTTTGTATATTTTACTTTTTCTTACTATGTTGTGGTTGGGTAATTCGGGACAAATAATTGATTTATATGGATTTTGTCCTATAATTTTTTTCTCATTAGTGGCAACTCATGGGTCATTATCGCTAAAAATTTTATTCATTGAAATTGTATTTGTGGTTATTCACAACCTGCCCGCCGGTCATTACTTAATTATAATTTTGGATAAAAACCATAATTATATTGAAATTGTGTTATAATTTTTAATAGATGTGTCAATACAATTTGGTTGGTAATTGGTGCATACATAAAGCATCCCCTAATATGAATTTAGGAATTATCAAATTTAAAATCGGATTTGTAATAAAAAAGTTATCGCGTTAACAAAATGGAATAAACGTTTTCCTAAATTTTGCCATAATGCAATCCAAGGGTTAAAAAATAAAATATACATTTTAAATTAATTATTATAGTCTAAGATGACATTAGTTATGTAGTGATAGGACCCCTCTATCTGCTGCAGCGCGCACTTTAGTCTTAAGACCTCTCATGAGTGTTTGGCACTTATTCTGCGGAGTTTTACTTTTAACAAATCGAATTATTCGAATTAAATGAGACATTTTTTGCTGTCTAACCATTTCTATAAACCTCTCTTTTCAAATAAGTCCAATATGTCTCAATCGGACGAACTTCAGCAGAGTTTGGGAGAATTTCGGCTTTAGGAAAATATTTAATGCCATAGCTTTGGAAAACTTTTATAGTTTTTTTCGAATAATGAGATGACGCTAAGTCTGGGCAAAAGCAATAATTGTCACCCGAATGATGTTTGTCTATAAAATCTTTAAGTCTTGTTACTTCTTCCTTAATATATACATCAGAATTTACTGCAATTCTAATAGAACCAATTCCTTTATAGTTTAAAAAATTGTCGTGAAGATTAGTTTAAGAATGTTTTACTATGTTTTTAAATAAAAATTGGATTTGGTATATACAATGTTAGACGCCATCGTGGATGATCATTGAACTAAAATTTGTGTTTGCTGTTTAATTTATTTGAATGTACGATTGTACGTACTTCGATCTTAATTAACCATTGTATTACTTCATAACTTATATAACTTTTACACTCGGTTGCATAACAACATCTAACACGGCGGCCGACTCACAAGATCGCCGCATGGGATGATTTTAACAAAAAGTTTGTTGCTGAACATCGGCTGACACCCAGAACTTTTTTGTTAAATTTAGCGCTAGCTATGTTTGCGCGCGTGTAAAATTATGTTGATGAACATGAAAAAGTAGGCGGAGATATTGGCCGCTAAGGTGTTTCTAGCACATTGATCGGTCAAAAAGCAAAATTTTCACCCTCACGATAATTCTCAAAATTTGACGAATTATTTTGCTGGTATTCTAACCGTGTAGTAAAATGAAAATTGCCTTGCAAAATGTATCTAAAGACATTTTTATCATACTACATGCAAACTACACGGCCTTTGATAATATTTATTACATAATTTATGCTATAATTATGACAATTCATTGAACTCATTAATTATTGATAGTTAGGCACCTATGTATATGTAAAGGAATTTTTCTCATATTGCACGTAAAATTAACAGCTTTTAATAATATTTGTTACATTAGGCAAATGTGTGTTCATTGTTCAGACTGCAGTACTGTTGTACAGTTGTACACTGCACAGTGTACAGTGGCTTACATTACATGGCTTTGATAATATTGTTTTGTCAGTTCAAGTTACAATTCTACGTAACAGCCCGACGCGTCAATTCCACGTAATAGCGTTAACTGCAGCAGCGGTTCTAATTACACGCGGGGCGCACGTGACTATCTTACAGTGATTGGCCAGAGCAAGAGCTAACGTATTTACTATTATTTGTGGGTAAGCGAG
>JAQGCU010000005.1:0-13987 GCA_034700085.1 Hermanniella dolosa
AATAGTGTTGTGCATAAACCGAGTTACTTTATTTTTACTATAGATATACAAAATACAGCTTAATTTTCATTACATTGTAGGCCATAGGCCTTGAATTTAAATATATTTTACATATCAAAACAAATTTATGTCATTATTTTAATTACACATAAAACTATGTAAAACTAATGCCACAGTTATTTAGAATTATTGAATTATGTTTATACTGTTCAAAGTTTATTCACTTCCTTTTAATCGAAACTAATGCTTAATATATATACTGAGAGAAAAGCTTAGAGATGGGATTCATTATGTTTTATGCACTTGTATTGAGTACTTTATTTGATTGAATAAAATAAAATGTTATAAATTAATTTTGATTTAAACTAAATTTAATTAAGTGGTGCCTACAAATGGCGAGCCAGCCATTAAAGAATTTGGTTCTCAAGTTTTAAAAATATTCGAATTATTATCATTATTTTTGTAATAAGTTTTAGTAACGAGTAGTTCTTTAAAAAAAACAGTGAAAAAGTGAAGAGTCAAGTAAAGAGAAGTCGAGTTAGGAGAGAGAAGTCGAGTTAAGAGAGAGAAGTCAAGTAAAGGAAGAGAAATCGAGAAAAGAGAGAGAGAAAAGTCAAGTAAAGAAAGAGAAGTCGAGAAAAGAGAGAGAAGTCGAGAAAAGAGAGAGAGAAGTCAAGTGAAGAGAGAGAAGTCGAGTTAAGAGAGAGTAGTCAAATAAAAGGAGAGGTCAACACGCATTGATGTCCAAATTTTGACTACGTGGGCAACGCATACACATCAGGTAGCTGTAGTGTCAACTGCACTATACTACCTATTAAGCTGATCAGAGGCGTTAAGCGTTGGGGAAGCTGCAGTGTCAACTGCACTGTACTCCCTTTCTGAGCGATTACATCCACGAAAAACCGGACCACATCACCAAAAGTACTAATAGTAAGAAATAGATTTATACCATATATTTTAAAGAAACACATTTAATACACTAATATAATCCACATATAATTGCGCGACAATGAAATGACAAAAAAAACACACATAACTTTTCAGACGTTTATGGTATCTCATATATAAAATAACTCTCAATGTTTACTTGCCATACCAGGTCCACTTTAATTATCTCGGACTAGTTCCCGGCCCAACTCTCTTACCCGGCCCACTTAAAGCTCACATTCCAGGCCCACTTAAAGCTCACATTCCAGGCCCTCTTAAAGCTCACATTCCAGGCCCACTTAAAGCTTACATTCCAGGCCCACTTAAAGCTCACATTCCAGCCCCACTTAAAGCTCACATTCCAGCCCCACTTAAAGCTCACATTCCAGCCCCACTTAAAGCTCACATTCCAGGCCCACTTAAAGCTCACATTCCAGCCCCACTTAAAGCTCACATTCCAGGCCCACTTAAAGCTCACATTCCAGGCCCACTTAAAGCTCACATTCCAGCCCCACTTAAAGCTCACATTCCAGACCCACTTAAAGCTCACATTCCAGCCCCACCTAAAGCTCACATTCCAGACCCACTTAAAGCTCACATTCCAGACCCACTTAAAGCTCAAATTCCAGACCCACTTAAAGCTCACATTCCAGACCCACTTAAAACTCACATTCCAGGCCCCACTTGTAACTCACATTCCAGGCCCCAAATAGTAACTCTCATTCCAAGCCCCACCTATAACACACATTCCAGTCCCCACTTGTAACTCACATTCCAGACCCCACTTAGTAATTCACATTCTATGACTCACTTAGTAATTCACATTCTATGACTTACTTATAACGCCCATACAAGCCTCAATTGTTACCTTCATTCTAGGCCTATATACGTTAGAGCTTTTAGTATAGTCTTTAATGATTAAGGTTTATACGCAGTGTTGGGTAAAATCGCTATATGTCTTATTATTAAAAGCTGGGTGCCACACCCAAGTCGCCGCCATAATACGATTAGATCTAAATTCTATCGGTACAGAATTGCTAAAACTTACCATACCCATACTTACGCCGGTGCCACTACAACAGGTGGACCACACAAAATACCGCCATACTTGAATACATTTGGTAGTCACACCCATATGTAATTTAAATATATCCAACTTGGAAATCATTCTTTGTCTCAATCCAGGCACGTTATTCGCAGGTATTTGAGTAAATCAGGTTCTTATTGAAGTTGATGAACTCTTTGATGCACTTCAGTAGAACCTGATTTGCATAACTACCGGTGACTTTGCACGAACTCATCACATTGCCAGCAAACCCAAGCCAACCCAATCCGCCGCCTTACAAATCCAATCTCACCTTTAAGTGCTTTAAATAGTTTAAGCCCAAAATACATCCTATGTTAATCCACTCAGTTTGCCTCGGTTTAGACTAGCCTTAAATGTCCCAATCCAGGTACACTTCTCGCCGGTATTTGAGTATATTAGGTTTTTGTTGAAGTTGATAAACTCTTTTTGTTCACTTCAATAGAACCTGATCTGCATAACTACCGGTGGTTTTACAAAAGTCAAACAATCAATACAACCATGAAGTATATTAGTTTCACGCAGGTTTAATGAATATAGCTAGTGAAGGACCTAATAGGGATCGTCCAGTAACAGGGTGCGGTGGGAGTATCACATTACACACCTATAAAATAGGGTCAGTTACCCCGAGTATTGATAACAACACCCCGCACAGCACTACCGTACGGCCAACTGCTCACATCAGTGGCACCAATACCCAATTCATAACAACCATAGAGCCAGTTATTTATAATAGTGACAAACACACTCAAATCATTACAACCGCAGAGCCGGCTACTCAGAGCAGTAGCTCTCTGTCCCAAACCTTTAACAACGAAGAGCCACATATACATAGAAAAAAGATACTTATAGACAGAGACATGGTTAAATTGATCTCTCATTTAAGGCCTAACTAACCACTATAAATTTAAATATAGGAATTTTATAAATAAATAATAAACTTATGAGCGGGCCGCAAAGAAGCGATATTACATCAAACAGAGCAGGAGCAACTAGGGGCCGAGCAAGAGGCCGTAGTAACAGATTATATAATTCACCCCCTACAGCAATCCCACTAACTACTTTTGATACCGAGCGAGGCGCATCCGTATTTGCAGTACGATACGCAGAGCATATGTCACGTACATTCGCTGAGAAATATTGTAAAGAATTTCACGAGAATTTTGGCGAACTTTTCGCACAACATTTCGGTCCGTTATTTATAGCACAGTTAGAGAAACGAATAACCGAGAAAATTACCAACGAATTCTCGCATAGATTTTCAGCTGAATTTGCCCACAATTTAGCCACTAAATTTACAGAGCAGTTTTCTACCAGATTCTCTAATTTACTTACGAACCAGTTCTCGAATCAATTTGCAAATCATTTTTCTGATAGATTTTCGCATTCATTTGCACACACGTTTTCCTTCTTAGTTTCAGAACAGATTAAAGAGTTCCTTAGATCAGACAGTGTAGAATTAAACCCCCCACAATTTAGGCTACCTACCCGCCTCCGCACACCTCCACCTAGACCTAGTTACGCACCCCCTCCGCCTCTCTCATTGAATAATCCGATCGTTCCTGAAATCGAAATTTCTGCACGTCCCCGCGCTCCTAGGTTAATAAATCTAAACCCGTTGGATCCCAGACTTCCCGTCAATCGCCGTCTTTCACCATATAGTACTGCTGAACCGTATGCAGTGTCTGGATACGTTAATACCGGGAATCTAAGACAAGGCGATCCGCGCCTTACGCCAACTTCTACAATTACGAGGCCAAAATTCCAGCCTTTCTAATTATCATTGTTTGTGCATGTGAGTGATTGTGTTAACTATATATTACTTTATAAGATATAAAATATGGAGTTCGAAGAGCTTAATCAGAATAACAATTTTACATTAAAACTTATTTGTTACTTGTGTGAAAATCCTCGTTATATATATAATATGATTAAATTTCAAAACGAATATATATGCCGAGGTTGTGTTAATCATGAAGGAATGGACGGTTTAGCCATAACTATGCAAAATGTAAGGCTGGTTAAGCAGCATATAAATCAGGCTGTCCGCCCAAGAGGTGATGTGCCCAACGTAGACAGAGCACAGCCCGTAAACTTTATTCCAAATATGCCGCCTTTACAAAGAATGCCTGCCAGGAATCATCCTAATAACAACGGAAGGCCTAATACTGCAAATCCTATAACCTCTAATCATACTATTCCTGAATCACGTACCTAAATCTTTGATCAATGACAAAGCATTTAAATGTTACTAATGACTTTCGTTTCCTGTATAAACATTTAGCTTGTTTTGTGTAATATGTAAAAGGATATAACTAATTCCAAACTTTAAATATAAAGTTGCATTCGCTATAGAATTCTATACATAATGAGCGATAGAGAAGAAAACATAGTTAATAGTGATTCAGATGATTCTAGTGACAGTTCATCTGATGAATCAGTGATTGAAGTTACAGAAAATATTACACAAAACATTGAAAACATTATAGCGAATATTAATCGTTCTAATATTAATAGAAATTTAAAACCAGATTTTGTTAATACACTTCGTGAATGTCTTAGACAACGCGAAGAGTTAGAACAGTCTAATATTCTTTTACAAGAACTCAGAACCAACTTATACTATCAACAATTAGAGAGATCAACCGATTCTAATTCAGCGTCATTTTCAAACCAAACATTCACAAGCAGATCAGCGTTTGTCCCAACCACCACCGATTCTCTACATAATTGGAATACAGTTGTGTCAACTGCACAACTTGTTCCAAGCGGAACAACAATCACCGATTCTCTACATAATTGGAATACAGTTGTGTCAACTGCACAACTTGTTCCAATCGGCACATCAGCTACCGATTCGATATATAACTGGAATACAGTTGTGTCAACTGCACAACTTGTTCCAGTCACATCGGCGCCGTCAACTGCTCGATTCAATCAAATAAACTTCGTGAACAACAATCAAGTAAGTAGACCTTTAGTCTCTGTATTGCCAATTACTTCCACTCCTCTTTCTGGTCAGAATCAGTTTTATTTTTCTCCATATCTTACACAATTTTTAGCTAACAATTCTTCTATTAGTTCAAACCCACAAAATTTTACCCAAACCTTTTCTACAAGCGGTTCTAACACCACTTCTATCTCTTCAACTAACACAACAACTACTACTACAATGTCAACTTCGAACCTTACCCAACAAGACCTTACAGATATAGCAAATATAATTACAAATAATAGCAGTAATCAGGATAATAGACTTCGACAATTTAATGGCAACCCTAAGGATGCTATAAGTTGGCTCGAAGATTTTGAATACTATGCAGATTCATATCAATGGAATGATGCTAAACGTAGGTCAAAGCTAGGAGTTTACCTGACTAACACGGCTAAAGAATGGTTTAGACTAGAAATATTTAATACTAACAAAAATTGGGCAGAAATTAAACTTTCATTTCATAATCAATTTATTCCTGTTGATTATGAGACACATATGCGTAGGGAATTCCGTGCCCGTAAGCAGAAGTTGTATGAGACTTCTGCAAATTACATATGTGCAATGAGAGCCATATTGCTAAAAAGTAATCAACATATTCCTGAAGCTGATGCTGTAGATTTCATTATCTCAAATATGTTACCACAAATTGCCGAAAAGATAATACTTCTTAATCCAAAAACCTACAACGATTTGAAGGCCCACGCCAATATCGTTGAACAAAGTCTAAGAGCGACCCAGGAAACTGGATCAGATAACACTATCCAAAACCTCACTACAGCAATAAACCAAATAAGTCTAAATCAAAGTCGCCCCCGTCCACAATTGAACTATAATAATACAAACCCTATTAGAGATAATAACAATTTTTCCTCTAGAACTAGAAACGGTAATCCGAGATGTTACAACTGTAACAGAGTAGGTCATATTAGTGTTAATTGTAGACAGCCGAGATCTAACTTTCGTCAAGACAACAGAAATTTTAGCCGTAATTTTCAGGGTTCTCGTTTCAATAACAACAGCTTTAGAACTAATCAAAGGGGAAACGGTCAATTCAGGGGAAATAATCGATTCAGGGGAAACAATCAATTCAGAGGAAACAATGATTTTCAAAGATATGTTAGGCCAAATTTTGGGAGCCAGTACCGGAACAATGCAGCTATAATACAGCCGGATTCGAATCAGCTTGACCAAAACATTAATGTAATTAACATAATCAGCTCAAGAGATTATGGTTTTTACGTTAATGTGCAAATTAATAATATTAAAACTGTTGCTATCTTAGACACAGGATCATGTGTCTGCTTTATGAGTTATAGATTTGCCCAAAGGAATAACATTGAAATAACTAAGTGGGTAGGCGAGGGTTACCGTCTCGCAAATGGGTTAGGAATTAAACCTATTGGTCAGGCGAAAGTCAAACTTGAATTAACACTCAAAGGAGAATCGAAAACTGCTGACCTAAATATCGACATTATGGCTGAATTGACCAATGATATTATTATTGGTTACAATTTAATCCGTAAACTCGAAATTACAATTGACGGAAAAAATAATAGCGCATCCTATTGACAATTACAGAATTCGGATGATTTTCTTAAATCAATCGAACCCGAAACTTTTAATAAGCAAACTAAATCTGGTTTAGTCTATTGTGTTGAAAATATAGTTTTACCACCTTTTAAATCTCGTATAATAGAAGTTGAATTCGAAAATAAAAGACAGGTACCAGATGGTGAATACATTCTAACCTACATTGAGTCCGAACCAGTTCTCATTTCTAATTCTTTGGTTAATGTTGATTTCGGGATAACACATACGTTGATTACAAATTTTACTGATCAACACCAATTATTAAATAGGGGTGACATATTGGGATTCTATGAGAGTGCAGAGAGCATGGATAAATTCAAAACGAATTTGTGCGTAGTGGAATCAGAGAGACCTAATCAGTCTCAGGACACTGTTGTTGAAAGCGCGCTCGACACACGTGACCCTGATGAACTTCTCACAACGCACAAATTCGATTTGGGAGAGATTAAAATTGGGAAACAATTAACTGAAATAGAAATCAAACAATTGGTCGAATTATTAGTCAAATATAGTAATGTAATGTCATTCGATGGCCGGTTAGGTTTGACTCACCTCATTGAATACCAAATAGACATTGATAGATCTAAACCAGTTCACACACCACCTTATAGGGTTAGTCCCCAACAACGGGAAGATATAATTAAACAAGCAGAACAAATGCTGGAACAAGACGTCATTGAACCCTCAAGGAGTCCCTGGTCAAGTCCTATTATACTAATTAAGAAACCAGAGGACAAAGGGGGTAGCTTTAGATTTGTAAATGATTTTAGAGGGATTAATAAACTTACTACAAATTGGGTCTACGAAATCCCTTTAATTAAAGACTACTTTAGATCTCTAGCAGGTTATAAGCTGTTCTGTACCCTTGACGCAAACAGTGGTTTTTATCAAATACCTATTAGAAAGGAGGACAGAGATATAACAGGATTTATCATCCCTGGTTATGGCACTTTTAGATATAAACGTATGCCACAAGGAGTGAAAACAGCCCCCCAGACATTTCAATGTTTAATGGATATTATTTTAGGTTCTTTAAAATACACTTCGGCTTTAACTTATATTGATGATATACTAGTACCCGGGGAAAATTTTGATGATTTGATGTATAAATTAGAACTAGTTCTCAAGGCTTTAAGCGAAGCCGGTTTAACGCTTAAGCCACTTAAATGTATTTTTGCTGCAGAGAGGTTAAGATTTTTGGGGCACATAATAGATAGAAACGGAATCCACGTGGATATGAAAAAGATTAAAGCGATCGCTGCATTACCGGTGCCGACCACTCCAAAAGCACTGAGGCAATTCCTAGGAAAATGTGCGTACTACAATGACTTTATAGAAAACTTTTCATTAATTAGTGCCCCCTTATATGAGCTCACAAAAAATGATATAAAATATGTATGGGAAGTCGAACACAATGAGGCCTTTGAAATTTTAAAACAAAAACTGTCAACTCCTCCAATATTAGTGCACTATAATCAAAACTATGAGACAGAACTTAGAACCGATGCGTCAAAAATAGGAATAGCTTATAGACTTGTTCAATTACAGCTGAATAATTTATGGCATACAATATCTAATGGTTCTCGTAAATTAAATGAAGCTGAAAAGGGTTACCCGATTACCGAACTCGAATGCCTAGCAGTAGTAGAGGGACTTAAGAAGAACCGATCCTATCTATTAGGGATAAAATTTAAGATAGTCACTGATCACTCAGCCTTAAAATCCTTAATGAATAAGAAAGTATTACCCGGCAAATTAGGCCGTTGGGCTCTTCTTATAGCTGAGTTCAAAGAAGCAGAGATTGTACACCGATCAGGAAGTAAAATGGGAGATGTCGACATGATGTCTCGCCACCCTGTAGATGAAGCACCCCTTACAGAAGATACCTATCCTTTTGATAAAATGATAGGCGCAATATCTGATGCCCATTTTATACCTACTAATGAGGATTACATTAAAGAACAAAATGATGACGAAAGAATAAGAGATATAATCGATAGACTAATAGATGGAACACTAACTTCACATAAATTCATTCTTAGAAATGATATTCTTTACCGCTATGATAATGGCAGATTTTTGTTAGAACTACCCAATTGTCTAATAAAAAATATACTTTATATACACCACGATCACGAAATGAGTGGCCACCACGGGTTTGACAGGACGTACCTTAGAATTAAAGATAGATTCTACTTTCATAAAATGAGGGATATAATCAAGAAATACGTAGAATCCTGTCCAGACTGTCAGTCCCGTAAGAGGCCACATGGGAAACCTTATGGGTTAATGGTGATCCCTAAATCCTCCCGACCTACAGAAAAATGGTATATAGACTACTTAGGAGCATTTCCGAAATCCAATACAGGAATGAAATATGTTATTGTAGCAGTTGACTCATTTACGAGATATGTAGAGACATTAGCTACAAGTGACTCAACTGCAGAAACAGCTGCAAACTTCCTGATAAACAATATCATTTCCCGTCATGGGAATTTCAAATTCCTAATATCTGATAGAGCACAAAGCTTCCTTTCTAGAATTATTAAGAATTTAGCGGAAAGAGTAGGATTTCAACACGTTACTTGTACTGCATTCCATCCACAAAGCAATATAAGTGAACGTGTAAACGCTAGTATAGCCACTATGCTCAGTCATTATTGTGCGTCTGATCACAAAGATTGGAATAACGTTTTGCCAAGTATAACGCTAGCCCTTAACACTCAATTTCACCGCTCTATTCGAACTACACCATACTATCTTATGTACGCGAGAAACTGTATATTACCTGGCGACATACCAGTCATTACTTCCACCGCGGACAACGACGATAGAGTTAATAGATGGTCGGAAGCCTGTGAGTTGGCTAGATTAACAACAGAACGCCTTCAAAATTACAACAAATCTTATTACGATAAGAAAAGACAAAACATGTCTTTCGCTGTCGGAGATAAAGTAATGGTTTATTCACCTAATCGCAAAGTGGCAAGAGCAACAAAACTGCTTCACTTATGGCATGGACCATACAACGTAATTGCTGTTAAATCGCCAGTAGTTTATGAAATACAACTATCGACAAACAAGACTGATGTCGTTCACGTTTCCCGTTTAAAGCGCTACTTTGAGAGAAGACTGCCTGAGGCCGTACGACCAGTTGCCCATCGCCAACAAATTGACACTTTGCGTGAAGACCGCTCTGGAAGACAACAAAGATCTAGGCCACGACTAACAACTTTTATTGCCAGTATAATTTTAATATTCTTCTTAATTTTCTCGAGCTCTATGGCCTTTGAGATAACTGATCCAATTCAATGGAAAATAAGCGATAGGAAAATAATAACATCCGTCACACCTTACAACTTTAAGATACGATATGATTCTCCATGCAAATCATTCACTGATCAAAACAATGGCGTAACTCTTCTCAAAGATTGGTGTGAAAACTTATTCGAACATAGTTTTATTAAACCTCTAACTACAAAATGCTCAGTCCATGAAGTTTCTAGAGAAAAGAGAGTAGTCCCTATTGTGATAGGAGCAATGGCTTTGATAGCGTTTTCAGGAGTCGGAACAGGAGTCTATTTCAGCCTGCGATCAAACAAAAAAGATGTAGAAAAAATAGAGAACAAATTAGAAAATTTTGTTAAAGAACTAAATAATATCAACGTTCAGGTGCAGAGAGGACTTAATGCTGACATACACATCAAAAATGCACTTCAAATGGTTGGCCACGAACTAAATAAAACGCAGTTAATTCAACAAATCACCGAAAACAAAACCCTTTCTGATGTGGCTCTCGCGACATATCTTTCTTTCAAATTCGCAGATATAAAACAGACAATACTTCAGTCAACGGATAGCAGTGGACACCTTAAAATAACAGATGATTTTCTTAGCATTTTAAACACATCTTTACCATGTGGTAACGACTGCCCTAACGAACATACATCGCTTCTGAACTGTGACATCAACAAATTGGATTCAAAATTCAACTTTGGTTTGGTAGCCAGAAAGCCATCAAACAACTTAATAGTTCTTCGAAGTGACCCGTTTACCTTGTACAATAAAACCGGAATCAAACACTGTCACATAAAGTATTCAGGACCAGAATTCGTAATCTTGGACAGAACCACAAAATGCTTAACACCAATCCCGTCATATGTGAAAACAAATTACTTCCTTCAGACCAGAGATCAGCTAAATTGTAGTCATCATTCCTTCAATAATATTAGTTGGAACTACACACATTGCTCCATTGAAAATACGTTTGATGACCTACAAGTAAAGTTTGGAAAATTCGTGAACATTATCTATTGTTCGGGTCAAAACATTACTATAAAATCACGTGAATTTAGTTGCCCGGATAAACCTTTTGAACTTTTCATTAACACCACATTCCGAGTTAATAAATTTAATTACAATTTACTTAATAACGTCACCAATGGCTCTGTTAATACATACATATGGACCAAAACCGCTAACAATTACTTAAAATCTTATACCAAATATGGAAATTCTGATCTTTCAAATTTAAAAGATGAAATAAACAAAATTGACAATGAAAATCTACATGTTATTTACCAAAAGGCTAATTACACCTTAATCATAATTAGTGTGACATCTCTTATATTGATTTTGTTGTTAATAATTTATATTGGAATAAGACTAAGTTTGATAAAATTGCGTAATAGAAACTTGGAATCACTACAACATAGAGTTGTTTACGAGGCCGCAGATAGATTGGTCCAGTCTATTAACACTCCCAGGCCTCCAAGATCTATTGGGAATGTCTCCATAGAAGAAATTTCCTCTTAATAAATTAACGCTTTCTTTTGCCATAATGCACACATAAACACACAACCACACACACACAGAAGAACATACACACGAAATTACACGAAGACACACGAAGACACACGAAGACACACGAAGAAACACGAAGAAACAGAATAAAACACCCCGACACTCCTATAGGAGTGCGGTCAACAACACAGCTCTCGATAGGGTATCTCCAGTCAGTTTGAGATGCCCAAATTCAGACGAAACTCTGCCCGATTACATAAAACGCGCGAACAATTGAACCTCAAGCTATTTATCATATTAATATAATCTTATAATTTTTTTAAAGTTAATAGAATGGCGTCTTATCCGAATGACGATCAGCCCAATCCTAATCGTAATCCAGTTGGACAAACCGCCAGACGAAATCGAAATCGTAGACGGAGGGCCACACTAGCAAACCAAAGTGAGTTTCAGTTTGTTGGAATACCGCGACCTACACAAAACTTAAGGGATTGGACTTCATATGAACCCGAATATGCAACACCAACATCTCCTATACTAGTAGATGACACCGGAAACTTTGTTCACCCACAAGACGTCGAACCAGGTAACGCATTAGCACAAACATTGAGTTATGACATGGAATGGAGGCACAACAACGCAATTATTCCACCTATTCCTCGGGACTCAATCATTAATAGAAATCGCGTTGAGTTACACCACACAGCTCGGACTATGAGAGACGATGTGGACACCGAAAGACAGCGTCAAACGTTTGCTGATATGAGAAGAACCGGCTATGAGCTCAACTCAATCGAGGTACCGTATGAACAAAGAGACGAAAGAGACAAATTGATGAATGAGTTAAAAATATGTATGGTCTGTCAAAATGTGCCGTCGAATCCTGTAATTTGTCAAAGCAAAAAATGCCAACCTTTTGTCGCGTGTATGAATTGTGCCGAGATTATGTCATGTTACCCCACACACGATTGCGAATCTTTCGAAGATAATGAGATTCAGATCATCGAAAACCCGAATGTTAACACACCTGACCCTGAGCGAGCACATATTTTTAAACAGTTTAAGAAGGACTATATGAAAAGTTTGGACAAAAACTACGTTTTTGAATGCCCCTTTAGATGCTCTCTAATTCCTATGAAATTCTCGGAGATTGAAGAACATTTGAAAGGTAGAGAATGTCCTCGACGTCGTTGTGACCGATGCGGTTTTTATCGTAACATCTCAGACGATACTCACGAAAATATTGACGCACCAATTGATAGCTGTTTGGACACCGCCCTTAGATTCATCGATCATTTGCAGGCACGTTATCAGCTCGATATGAGGAAACGCAGGCAACTAATCGCAGATCTTAGACAAGAAAATGGAAGTTTACATAGTGAAGTAGCTAAACTTAAACAAGAGAATGCAGATTTAAGAAAAACACCGACACATAGATACCCAACATCTGCCAGTGCCAGTTCAATGAGTAGCACGACCTCATATCTCGAAAAAATGGAAGAAAAAAGGAGATCACAGAATAACTCTGGTCGTCTTTTACTTACCGCGAGAGAACGCCAAATACAACTACAGCAAGAACAAGCATTGATCCCTTCTGCACAGCCTAGACGTCCACTTTTACCTACTCCTCAAAGTACTTCGACATCACGTATTACTTTACCAAATGCCTTTTCGCCACGCATAATCTTACAAAGAACACCTCAAATCCTTTCGACATCGGCCTCCCAATCATCGCAAACTACTCATAACGTTAAGTGTAGTGCTACGCAAACTTCTAATACCTTTATCAGTATTTCAACACAAACTTCCATCACAACAATTGATATAGCTGTCCAAACCTCGCTGGAAACCACTGATTTTGCAACACAAACTCTAATGAATCAGCCAAATATTTGTGAACCTTTTGACGTACCCGTTACTATCACTCTTAACACTACAGACAATCGACCACGTGTTAGAAACCCAGTAATATTTGTGACACATCCGGATGGAGTACAGACATGCCAACTATCGTTGAATTCTAGAACTCAACTTCCATACAGTCATGAGGATACTTGGAGAGACGTAATAAGAGGTGCGGTACAAGAATTCCAGTTAGATCCTGATCTTCTCGATAGATTTCGATTGGCCGACTGTAAGTTTCGAGTTAGGTCTGGGACAGAACAGATGAAAGAACAACTAAGACCTGTGCATTCGTTCAATTTGATCCCCGCCAACACTCTGCAGCTAAACAGATCATATACGGTGAGCCTGAGAGACATACAGCATTCATACAATCCTATGGAATACAGTTTACCAGTAGATGAGCGACAACAACGAGTTAATCAGCGACGAGGACGAGATGCTGTCCCTCCAACTGTCGGACACTCTCGCGCCGAATCTCAGAGACAAAGAGATGCTGTCCCTCTAACTGTCGGACACTCTCTTACTGATTCCCACAGATTGCAAACGGCTCCTTGCTCAACACGTAGGCGAAGTCATAGTGATGGATCCTCTGACAGAAGAAAGAACCCTAGACCAGGACACGATTCTAGACGTGGAGATCGCGATAAACGACATAATGAGCGCCATTAGTTTTTATTATAGAG
>JAQGCU010000006.1:0-11956 GCA_034700085.1 Hermanniella dolosa
AATGCTTTTCGGAATTAATTATTAAAATTTTTGTTACATTTTTATTAGAAGTAGTGATAAAAGTAAATCTTTTTATGGATTAAACATAATTAGAAATTTTTTTTTCTTTAATTAGAGATAAAAAACAATAAAATCTAATAAAATATTTAATGAGAGAACCGGTAGACAAAGGAAGAGAGAGATAGAGATAGAAATGGAGACAAAATTAAGAGAATTTTTCATTACATAAGTTTAAGAAGAAAGACCAAAGTTTATAAGAGTTTGAAAGAAAATTTAAAAACTTATTATTATTTTTATCCATTAATTGATTTTAAAAATTGTCATAATTTTAATCAATATCGCAATAATTAGTTAATAAATAGTGTCTTTATTAAATATCTCTATAAAACAGAATCGTTTGGCAACCGTTGGCGCCAATGCTTTAGCCAACATGTTTGGCACCAGGTATCAGATCGGCACCTCTACTAGAGTACTCTGTAAGAGATTAATTTGGAATTAAATATATTTTTGACTATTTTTATTAATTATTTTAGACGCAGCTGCGGGAGGAGCGGATGGTATGATTAATGTGCTCTTAATTGTTAAAAAATTAAATTATTTAAACTTATTTTTATAGACTGGGCTTATGGTAGTGCTGGTATTAAATATTCCTATACAGTAGAACTCCGTGACAAAGGAACTTATGGTTTTGTTTTACCTAAAAGTTTAATAAAAATTAATTGAAATAATCAAATAAAATATTATAATAAAATTAGATAGTAATAAATTGAAGCACATAAGTCTCGTTTAAAAATTGTTGTGCATAAGCTCGAGATGCACATTAGTCACAATTTCCAAAAGGTTGAGCACAAAGTCGAGCACTTAATTTTTGGCACTTTTATGTCGAAATTTTGTCTATTGTCACGTCACGGTTTGGCACACGCACACTACCGGCGATCACGTCTTTCATTCTGATATTTATCGAAATGACGTCTTTTTCTGGAGTTACTCTCCTGTCGTGTACGTCCACTTTGGTCACGCATGTTGTCGTCTCGTCCATCCCGGTGTGTACAGTCGCCTCTCGGGTTCCGACGGTGTCTGGGTAAATCAGACTCCGCGGTTCCCGCGCCTCGGGGTAAATCCTCGGCGTGGCGACTGACTGAAGCACTGGCGGTTGGTGCATTAGAGGTGGTGGCACTTTGCGAACGCTCATTTCTTTCTATTTCCCGTCTCAACTGTTCCGCGGGATGTAGGAGGTACACATCACTTAAACGCACAGGTCTTTCTCTTGAAGTCGGAGGCACAGCATAAGTTTCGATTATTCGCCTTAGTTCTGGAGTGGTTTCCCTCGCGGCTCTGGGTAAATCAGAGCCTTGAGGTGCACCTGAGCCTAAGGGTAAATCTTGGGCTCGTGAAGCACTGGCGGAAGCACTTGGTCTTGAAGCTCTTTGAGTTTCTGAGGCACTTGGAGTTACTGTAGCACTTGGAGTAGTAAAAACATGTCCAGACATACGTCTCACATCTGCAACATAGGATCTTAAACACTGGAAGGTATTGGAAGGCACTAAATTTAAAGAGTGTCCTTGTTTTATCCAATCATCCACTTCTTGGCTTAAAGGTCTTACACGGATTCTGCTATCTACCAGTTGGTAGTGTTCCACATTTGCGTTTGGCAGTCCAATTTGAGTTAGTATAGTCTTTAGCAGATCACGAAATAGTGTTTTACGAGTATAATTAACTTCAAACCGATATTCACGATTATTATAAAATACTGATAAGTCTTGTGTTCGGTTTCCGCAATTATCTGTACTATAATTAGTACCACGAGTCACATCAGTTGCATTGAGTATGAGATGTAAGGGACGGTCATATGGGATACAATTAGTTGAATCGATATTACGTGTTGTTGGTGTGGGAAGTAGTACTGGTCTATTTTGTTCTGATTGACGTCTCCTTTGATTTCTTTCTATCGACCTTAACTGATCCATAAGTCTTTCCAAGCTGTTGTGAATTGTCTGCATTTCTGACGGATCGTTTCTTGAGGTCGAACTTCGTTGCCTGCTCGGTTGTTCCGGGTCTAAGTCGAAACGAGTAAACAATCTATTCATGTTTTGTAGTCTTTTCATGTTATCAATCATGTCACGTTCAGTTCGATGTTGTATTCTCTCAGCTCTTTCTTTATCTTCTTTTAATCTCTTATTTTCTCTCTCCAATTCCTGAATGCGCGACTCGTAATTCAACATTTCAGAGCGTCTTTGTATTAATTGCGAGTCTAACTTTCTGTAACGTTCCTCATAATTGTGTTTATCTATACGTCGCTGTGCTTCCAAATAATATGAGAAATTTATGAGCTCACAAATACAATCGTCCGGTTGGTGTCCGCCTTGTTGTTGAAGAGTTTGTGTTGCAACAGATCTCACGACTTCCCAGTCAGGTCTTTCTCGTTCAAATGCAAAAAACTCATTGTCTTCTGGTTGTGTAGTACTGGTTGGACCAGAATAGTAGAGTCCGCATCTGTTACATTTTCGGTTAGGACAGCCAACTCCATCCGTTCCGAGTATATGTCTTATACCGATATAATAGTCATTTTCCCAAGATTGTTCTGGATTATTGTTGTCTTTGCAGCCATATAAACATTTAATTTTTACCGTATCAGACCATAATCCTTTAGTCATCGGGTCTAATTCTTTAAACTCATGAGTTTGTCTGGTAGCTGGTCTGGTGGGAATTCCTCGAGTTCCTGTCGTAGGAACCGGTCTACACGAGATAAAATGAGAATTTTCATCGGCTACGTCAGCACAAGCTTTGCAGTATAAATGTGTACACTTTGCACATCGACGCGGATCGAATGGAAACAAATCACATCCTTTACATCGTGGATTGTTTACTCCCGAACTTGTCAATCGCTCAAGTTGTGTGATGTCCACGAACTCGGACGATAAACCTCTTATCTGCATATTAGAGTAGTCCAATCTAGCTGCATTGAGTTGAGGATCAGCGGACATAGTTGTAGAAGTCGCCAATTGTCTCAAAGTTGGAGCTCGGGGAGGAAGCCATTCAATCTGCGATCGTTCGATTGCCAGATTAAAGTCTCGTTCTTCGTCAGTTAGCGTAGAATTATTAGTGCCCGAAGTTGACGCAACAGGTTGTGGAGACGATGGAGGCGCCCGCGGTAAGGGATTGTCATCGGTTAGATCTATAACTGGAAGTGGAGGCGTAGTTGAGCTTTGATTGGGTTGTCTTCTTCTGCCATTTCCTTCATCTGGATTGCGTAGAATTCTGCGTGACATCTGTTAAATTAATTAAAGATTAATTTCTTAATTCTAACTTTAATCATTTAAATAGAAAGAAAAGAATAGAGAAGAAAAGAGTGTGTTTGAAAGTGTTTGTGTTGGATGTGATGTGTGCGCCCTAGCGTGGTATTTCAAACCACAGATATTTTAGAGCGAAGGGCTCGACGGCTCAACCTAAAGGTGGGAAGTCTAGACCATCTCTTCGAGACTGGGCAGACTCCTTAGACTTCTGGAGAACGGATGACTACTCGGACTTATTGTAGTAACGAGTTGTCTTGCGGTCTCATACGCTATCTGTTCTCTCATGTCGTTAAATGCTTCACGTCTTTGACGGTAGATTCTGATGCGATAAGAGAGAAAAGCAGTTATCACAGTTATTCCAAAGATAAGAAATCCCAAGATTAACCAAAGCGTAAACGAGTTTTTGTACTGTATGGTCTGTATGTCTTCGATATTTATTTTTTCCACTTCTTTAAAGTATTTATTAAGATTTGAATGAAAGTAATTCGTATCTCGAATAATCTTATTAGTTATATTAGACCACATAAATGACTTCCGTTCTTCCGATACATTGTTTGCATTGAAAGTGAAGTCACCGATTTGGAAATCTGTGTCTACTTTCAATCTGAATGGATAGTCTGGGCACAAAAACTTTCTATTTTTAATTCCAATATAACTGTCGTAACAATAAACGAGATTAAAGTTTTCTCCAAATATAATTTGCACGACATCGAAGGTGTGTTCTATTGAGCACTCAGTTGAGTTCCATTTGGTATCTGGAAAAGTTTCTGCAGTACAATTTATAGAGTTTTTGGTTGTAATTATATATTCCATAGTTTGATGGCTTGGAATAGGAGCGATACACTTTGAAATTTTATCAAATATAATATTGTCAGGACCAGTGAAAAACGTGTGACAATTACGTACGCCCTTTTTCGCGTAAAGCGTAAATGACTCTGCGTGTAAAACGGTAAGTCTATCTGAGGGCTTACGAGTTAATATACCAAAATTAAACTTATTATTTGAGACTTCCATATTACAGTTTATTAGTGTCGTCATATTTACTGGACAGTCAACTCCACACGGAAGAGTTGTGTTAAGTATTTCCAAAATTTCGTTACTGATAAAGAATTTATTTTCTTTATTAACGTTCTTAGACAATTGCATTTTTATTTCTGCGAGTTTTGTAGCTAAAAATACTGCGATGGCCACATCTGATTTGAGTTCTCCTCTATTTGCGTGTGCAATTAGTTGAGTGTAATTTAACTCAACACCGAATGACTTAAGAGCGTTTTTGACGTGTGTGTCAATTTCCAATTGTTTATTTACTCTATCATTTATGGTATTTAATTCATTCGTAAACTTTCGTAAGGTTTTAGAAGAACTTCTGAACGCGAAATAACTTCCTATACTCGCAGGAATGGCGATGGCGACAGCTGCTACTGCATATATCACCACTGGAATTAATCTTTTCTGGCGTGTTATCTCATGATTAGTGCAGTGGGATTTTAATGGATTTATAAAGCTTTCTTCGAACAATGAATTACACCAATTTAAGAGGATTTTGTCTTTATCTTGTGTTGTCCGGAATACTTGACATGGAGTTTGGTACGTCACTTTGAAGTTATAAGGAGTCACTGCAGTTATCACCTTTCTGTTGGAGACAGACCACTGTACTGGTTCGATGGCATCAAAAGAAACGGTTTCTGTAAATACTGAAAATAAAGTTAATAACATTAAAGTATTCCTAACTGACGCTCGAGTTCGGTATCGATGAGTAATAGGAGTTCGTGTTGCAGTGAAAGTTTTATTCAGATCGGAATTGGTTTGTTCGGCTCGGTTTTCATCGTTGGGTTGATTTCTTGGATAGTATCGTTTAAGTCTCGAAACGTGAACAACATCGGAACGACTCGGCGAGTAACGTACTTCATAAACAATTGGTGACTGTTTACGAATAATTTCAAACGGGCCTAACCAGCGGTGGAGTAGTTTTGTTGCTTTGCCAACCTTTCGGTTTGGAGAGTAAACCATAACTTTCTGTCCAACAAAGAATTCCATGTCTTGACGCTTTTTATCGTAGTAGGATTTATTAGTTCGTTGTACTTGTTCGGTCTGTTTCTTCGCGAGTTTTAAAGCGAGTTTCCAACGATTCTTTGAGTTGTCACTGTCGTTAATTTCAGGTATATCTCCTGGAAGTACACAATTTCTAGTAAACATTAAATAGTATGGAGTGTTATTTATAGAACGATTGAATTGTGTATTTATTGCCAGACAAATACTTGGTAACATAGAATCCCAATCACGTTGATGTGAACTACAGTAGTTACTTAACATAGTGGCGATACTTGCGTTAACTCTTTCGCTTAAATTCACTTGTGGATGGAATGGGCTAGAAAATATGTGGGCGTACCCAGTTCTCTGTGCCAAATTCTTTAGTGTACGACTCATAAATGCCTGGGCTCGGTCGGATACAAGATATCTCATTACTCCATATCTTGTGATAATGTTGTTTATAAGGAAATTAGCTGTCGTTTCCGCTGTACTGTCTTTTGTAGCTGCGGTTTCCACATAACGAGTGAATGAGTCAGTGCATACCATAATATACTTATTTCCGTTTTCGGAAACAGGAAATGGACCTAAGTAATCCATAAACCACTTCTCTGTAGGCTTACATAACTTTGGAATTTGCATTAAGCCATAAGGCTTTCCGGAGTATCCTTTACGCGTTTGACAATCTAAACAGGATCTCACGTAACTTTTAATAGTTTCTTTCATACCTGGAAAATGAAATCTTTCTTTAATTCTTTGGTATGTTCGGTCAACTCCGTGGTGACCAGAAAACTGGTGGTCATGATGTATATATAGTATGTTTTCGATCAGGTCATTTGGTAATTCAAGAGTCAATTTTCCATTTTTATTATAAAATATTAAATCATTTTTCATAACATATTTTCCGCCGTAATTGTTACCATTATTTAAGTCATTAATTAATTGTTGGATTCTATCGTCAGACTTCTGATGTTCTCTATAATCATGGAAGTCTGGAATTTGGCGTGAATCAGTAATAGCTAACAGGTCTTCGTTTAAAGTCGGTTCTTCTTCTGAGGTGGGAGCACTTTCTATTGGATGCCTAGATAACAGGTCCACGTCTTGTAGTTGTGCTCCACTTCTGTGCACAATTTGTGCTTCGGGGAACTCAGCTATTACTAGACACCAGCGCGCGAGACGTCCTGGGAGTTCCTTTTTAGTTAATAATGCTTTCAAGGCTTGGTGATCCGTTACAATATTAAAGTGAATGCCTAACAAGTATGACCTATTTTTCTTTAGTCCGACCACTACGGCGAGGCATTCCAATTCGGTCACTGGGTATTTTTGTTCAGTATCGGTTAGTTTACGGCTTCCATTGGATACTGTATGCCATTTATTATTTGGCTGTAACTGTACTAATCTATAACCAATTCCAATAGTGCAGGCATCTGTACGTAATTCTGTTTCATAATTCGGATTATAGTGCACTAAAATAGGTGGAGTGGACAGACTTAACTTAAGTGAATCGAAGGCCTTCTGATGAATATCTGTCCAAATAAATTCCACATCTTTTTTCGTTAATTCATACAATGGGGCAGCAATTATTGAAAAATTCTGAATAAATTCGTTATAATATGCGCATTTTCCTAAGAATTGTCGAACTGCTTTCGGCGAATTCGGTTTTTCGATTTTAGCTATAGCTTGAATTTTTCTCACGTCGACGTGTATCCCATTCTTATCAATTATATGGCCTAAGAATCTTAGGCTCGTTGCCGCGAATGTACATTTTGATGGCTTCAAAGTTATGCCGGCATTTCGAAGCGCATCCATCACTAACTTCAATTTATTCATAAGATCATTGAAGTCCTTTCCTGGGATTAGTATATCATCGAGGAAGGTTAACGCGGCCGTGAATTTCAGGGATCCCAACGCTATATCCATTAAACACTGAAAGGTTTGCGGGCTTGTCTTTGCTCCCATTGGCATCTTCTTGTAACGGAACGTTCCATACCCGGGTATGACAAATGCTGTGACGTCACGATCTTCTAATTTAACTGGGATTTGATGAAATCCCGAATTGGCATCTAATGTACAGAATAGTTTATAGCCTGCGAGTGAACGAAAGTAGTCGGATACGAGCGGAAGTTGATAAACCCAGTTTTTAGTCAATTTATTTACTTCTCTGAAGTCATTAACGAATCGAAAACCTCCTCCTTTCTCGAGGGGCTTTCTAATTATAATTATCGGTGAGCTCCACGGGGAGCGGCACGGTTCGATAACGTCTTGAGCAAGCATTAGCTTTGCTTGTTCTATAATGTCCAGTCGTTGTTGCGGGGAAACACGGTATGGTGGGACATGAACTGGTTTTGACTTATCAATATCTATCTGATATTCAATTAGATCAGTTGTACCCAAATGTCCATCAAATGCCATTACGTCTTGATATTCTGTTAGTAAATTTATAAGTGTCTGCTTTTGTTGAGGAGTCAATTGAGAACCAACTTTGATTTTTCCTAATTCAAATTCTAACATTGACAACAAATCATCCGGGTCTTGAAGACTGTCGTGGCCATCGACACCTTCAATGACCTGTGGTGGCGTGTTGTCTTCAGGATCTAAGTTACATATATTTGTTTCGGTTAATTCAAAATCTTTTGTAGAATTAAAATATCCCATTAAATCTCCAGCATATATTACATGACATCGGTTTGACAAGTTCGAGGCCACTGCATAAGTGGTTCCATCTTTAGTTGTTACAATACAATGTGGTATAAATACAGGTAACTCGTTTGCATGAGATACTATATAGTCTCCATCTTTTACATTACGTTTGGACTCGAAGTCAAGTGATATGATGCGGGAGGAATGTGGAGGGAATACGGTAGTTTCGGTGCTATATACTCGACCATTATTTATAAATTTGTCTTTAAATGTTGGCTCAATTGTTGATAAGTAGCAGTCATTTGGTGGACTTTTTGGTTGTCAAAACGAAACGGAATTATTTTTCCCATCTAAAACAATACCGAGTTTTCTAATTACGTTATATCCAATTATTACGTCATGAGTTAGGTCTTTCACGACATATATCGAAAGCTCTGCACTTTTAGATTCTTCCCCTAATTTAATGGTCATTTTTATGAGTGTTTGACCAATGGGCTTAGTGATCAATCCATTTGCGAGCTTATAACCGGTACCCGTCCATGGCATTAGGACATATTTATTTTGTTTGGCAAATGTTTCACTCATAAAGCACACAGCGGCGCCACTGTCGATAATGGCTTTGACCGGTTTGTTATTAATTAAGATGTCCGTATAAAATCCATAACTTTCGGCTCCAATGATTAACAGGTTAACGTCTTGTTGTGGTGGGTCAGACTCGGGTTGCAAAAGGGCAGCGTTTGTGTTATCTCTAAAACCAATAGCTCTAAAATTATTTCTATTGCTTTGATTCTGAAAGCGGTTTCGGTTCGTATTCTGGTATTGGTTTTGTCTTTGAAATCTTTGGTTTCGATTAAAGTTTTGTCCAGAATTGCGATTATTATTTCGAGACCTATTATTGATTACATTTCTATTTCTGAAACTAGAAAAACTTGATCTACAATTAGCTTGCATGTGACCGATTCTGCCACAGCTCCAACAACGAGGAGAACCGCGGGTTGTCCTCGAATTAAATTGCCTTTGGTTATTACTTCTATTATAGTTAAGTTTTGGTTCATCTCTGCTTTGGTTTAAATTCAATTGACTTAATGTCGACGCAATGCTCATCAAATTTCCTTCGCTGCTACTGCCCTCTTGTATTGTTTTAAGGCTTTGTTCTACGAGATTTGCTTTTGATTTTAAATCGACATATGTTTGCGGATTTAATATAATTAACTTTTCTGCAATTTGCGGCAACATTCGTGTTATTATAAATTCAACGGCTTCTCTTTCGCTCATATTCTGTTTGCTTTTTTGTAATATTGCTCGCATAGCACATATAAAATTTGATGAGGTTTCAAACAATTGCTGTTTTCTATTCAGAAACTGTTGCCTCATATGGCGCTCAAAATTTACAGGTAAAAATTGTCCATGAAATGAATCTTTTACCTGATTCCATGTTTTAGTTGTTCCCAAAACCTCTAATGTGAACCACTCACGTGCAATGCCTGTGAGGAATATGCCTAGCTTTGACTTCTTTTTGTCCTCAGACCAATTGTTAGAGGTCGCATAATAGTCAAACTCTTCCATCCATTGCGTGGCATCTTGTGGTGACCCACTATACTGACGCATTCTAATGTCGTTATCATTTTTATTAGTGGTCACAATATTAGTTATATCAATTAAATCTTGAGCGGATAGGTTTGCCATAGTTGTACGAGTAGTAGTAGCAGAAAAGGTACCCGTAATAGAGCTGGTCGCAGTAGTGATTACCGGGGTGACAGTGCTCGGGGGGGTAAATCCACCGGACAATGTCACTACACTTGATTGTGTAAAACAATTAAGATTTGGGTTCGTAAAGAACTGCGGTACCGGAACAGTATTAGCACACAATGGCGTTGAATAAATTGGCACTACTGTAGTAGACAGCACACTACCCGACGCATAAGATAGTGGGGTAAATCCACTATAATTTCCAGAACCGGCAGTAAATACTGGTCCTGATGTCGTCGGCGTAAAGCCTTCACAAGTGTCACCGGTAAATAGCGACACTAAATTGCGTCCGGTTTGTGTGATGTCTGTGTCCGAATTACGTCGTCTCGAGAGTACAATATTAGAAGTAAATTCTTTCTGGAGGTCAGCGGTAGATACTGTTCTCCTAATGTTTTTATCAAATGTAAAATTTGATGGCGGGACAGCGGTAAATACTGTACCCGAATTGGCAGTTAAGGGAACAAATCCCTCGGAGGAAACAGAAGTAAATTCTTGCCTCTTTGAGCTGCCAGCAGCAGAGCTCTCGAGATGTGGGACTTCAGCGGTAGATACTGGTCCCGTTAATGGATTCTCATTAGTGGACACGTTTGCCAACACATGTGCCTGTAGTTGTTCACGGTATAAGTCAATTATCTCTTTATTCTGTTGTAATGTATTCTTTTGTTGCACATAATCAACTAAAGTATTTAAAATCACTTCTTTCACGTCTCTATTAATATTAGACTTCTTAACATTAGTGACAATTTGACTAACTCTGAGTTCTATATCATTATTTTCGTCACTATTATCTGATTCGCTAGAACTATTCCCGTTGTTACTCATTGGTAACTTCTTTTAAAAATAACTGTTATTATTGGTTAGTTAAGGTTTAAGGGCTTTCTAAGTGGGCGGACTTATTTTTAATCAAAATCAATTAATTTAATTGCTTAATTCCACGTAAATAATACTCTAATTGTTAATATGTCCTGAAATTAATTACTGGAAAAATTCTTTATTATTTATTTAACCATTAACTTAATTGATTTTATTTCCTTTCAGTTATAACTAATTGTTATTACTTCCCGTTGTTAGTTAAAAAATGTTATCTTATGTGTAAATAATAATAATAAAAGAATTCACTTAATATAGGGTTAATTTTTAATTAAATGTTTAAATTTAATATAGGCTTTGTTATGCGTTATAGGTTTAATTAGTATTTAGAGGATCAGGCGGGGGAGGGGTAGCATTGTCCAGCGCTATCTCAACTATATGTCCGACTTCAGGTGTGCAGGTAATTTCCACTGGGGTCACTTCTTGTGAAGTCGTAGGCTTACATGTGGGTAATATGGTAGTTAGTGTAGGTCTGGGAGGGAGTGGAATTGTAGGCATTATACATGTAGTTCTGTCCACTCTTCCGGCTCTTCTCCTTCTGGGATAGTTAAGATGCCGCCGTAAGTTAGGAAAATTGTCACTTAAATCTAATGGATGGTCATTCGGCAGAGAGGGGTCAAGACTCGAAAAGAAGTTTTGAGATGGGGGATAGGGTTCTATATATGGGGGAGGGATTGGTTCATTATGTATAGTGCATGTGTTTTGCGGTCTTAAACATGACCTATAATTAGAGTTAACTCTTCTTCTGTAGTCTTTAAAGCGGTCAATTGTTCGGCTTAAGTTATCATTTTCATAATTAATGCATGCTCGGCACACCCATTCACCCGATTCCCCGACTAATGTCCACCCGTACTTAGGCATTTCGCAAATAAAACATCGTATTCTTAAGGAGCAGTTTATATCTGTTTGATTTGCATTCATTGTACTGATATATATATATCTTTTACTGTTTGTCGAATAATAATAATAACCTATATTCACTAAATATACTTTAGGTTCCGTTAGGGCTCCATTAACCTAAATAATTAAATGATTCACTCCATTCCTTAATTCATAGATTAATCAAATGTCAGTTAAACCGAAATTTTAATTCAAAAATAAAGGAAAAGTGGTTTTGTTTTTGAAAGAGTGCCGAAAATTGTGTTTATAATTGATGTCAATTAATAACCGAAAACAACTTAAAAGTTGTGCGTTTTAGCAGCGCTACAGTCAATACAGTCTTTTAGTGTATTATTAACAATAAAAGCATTAAAACTAAACTTTTAATTAAAGACAGTCCTTTAAACAGCTTATGATCACAATATCGACTTTAGTTAATCTCAGACATACTCTCATAATTAGTTATCACTCGAAATCTCCCGACAATACGTCAGTGA
>JAQGCU010000007.1:0-11879 GCA_034700085.1 Hermanniella dolosa
AAAATTTTTAAATAACATTTTCCCCACATTACCTATAATGAGAACCTATATTGTTCACATTATAGGCCGTAAGTTTAAGGTATTATGGGGGATATTTACAGTATATACCGGTAATCATTGCAATATATAGCGGCCAAAATATACAGTATTTATGATCAACATATATAGTAATTACCGGCAATCATTGCACTATATAGCGGCCAAATTACAGTTTTCAGTGTCAATCTATACAGTATTTAGCGGCAATCTATACATTATTTAGAGGCAATCTATACAGTATTTAGCGGCAATCTATACAGTATTTAGCGGCAATCTATACAGTATTTAGCGACAATCTATACAGTACTTAGTGGCATTTTATACCCTATATAACAGTACTCTATACCCTATTTAACGGAACTTTATACACTCTTTTGCCGAATTGTAAGGAACTAATAATTTAACAGAATTTTTATACAGGAGTTAACTGTATTCTAAACATTAATTAAAATATTGCTCCTAATGAAAGGTAAATAAGCCTATCAACACAAACAACACTGTTGTAGGGATATAACAACTTTTTTTTATTAACCGATAGATTTAATATAATAGGATTTGATGAACAGACGTGGCCGCAGATATTCGTTTCTTTCGGGTCCGACTGACCCAACGAGAAACACATCGTCGACTCGTAGTCCCCCTTTCTCACGAATCCCCGTATACACTCCCACTAGCTTTGCAACCGAACGCAACGCTACCCATTTCGCGGTTAGATACGCCGAACACTTTGCCGTTGAATTTGCAACAAAATTTTCTGAGGAATATTGTAGTCATTTTGAACAAGTATTTGCAAATAAATTCGGTGAAGAGTTTATGAAACAGTTTGAACAGAGAGTATTAGATAAGTTTGCCAACGAGTTCGCGAGTAGATTTTCAGCCGAATACGCACAGAAACTTGCAGTCCATTTTACAGATCAATTTTCTACCCGTTTTGCTAATCTCTTAACTAATCAATTCGCTAACGACTTTGCTAATCACTTCTCGGACAGATTTGCTCACGCTTTTGCCCAATCTTTCGCATTTCAGGTCATAGATCAGCTAAAAGATTTAGGTTTGCAAGTTAGCCCCCCTCAATTTAGGGCTCCCTCCGGTTTACGAACACCACCCCCGCGCCCATCCTTTGAGACACCGCCTCCCCTCTCGGTTCAAAGACCTATTGTGCCCGAAGTCGAAATTCGTCCTAGTAGCAATATCCCGCGAATAGTTCGAATTAACCCGCGCGATCCCAGGTTCGCCCAAAATCTGCAAACTTCTGCCCCGCAAACTACTCAAAATCCGCACCAATCAGATTATTGCGTAATTAATCCCTACGCTATTTCGGGTTACATTAACGCCCCGACTGGACAGCCCCGCTCTCATAGTGCCCAACCTTTGCCTACTGTTTCTGGACGTCAGAGAATTTTTGGCCCACAACCAAATTAAGTGAGTTCTTATAAGTTAGTATAATTTTTATATTTGGTTAGGTTATTATAGTTTATATTTAGTGGTTTAAGTATATGTTTAAATGGAATTTACGGATTTTAATCAGTATAATGAGGAGGTCAATTACACTATAAAAATTATTTGTTTTTTGTGTGAATCCCCCCGTTATATATATAATATGGTATATCATAATAATGAATATATATGCAGGGCTTGTGTTAATTATGAAGGATTAGATAATATACCATTAACCGTTCAGAATACCCGAATAGTTAAAGAAAATATAAGAGCTGCGTCAATGCCCCGTGGAGACCACATTCCCCTACATAGACAACAAGTCTTCGAAAGATTACCTCCTATGCCTGGTCCTATGCCTGGTAACATAAGACTCCCTCCTGTACTTAGACCTATGTCTAATACAACAACACAATTTCCTACACCAACCGCTCCCAGTGCTCCAGTTCCACGTGCCTCAAAGAGGTCCGCATCTGGTAGCACTCCTAGAGTGGCAGCTAGTGCCACACCCAATGCAGTACCGACCACCGAAATATTTACTGCTTCCACTTCCGCCGCATTCTAAATTTGCTGACTCATAATAAAAGATATTTTAATAGAAACCTATAAGCATGACTCAACATAACTATATATGAATATACGCTTACACTTCCTGTCTTCCACATAATTTACGCTTATGCAATACATAATAATTCCTAGAAGGAAGTTATATAATTTCTTCAAATCATATAAATAGCTTTATGTTTATTAATTTTTGACAGACTATGAGTAATTTTGATAACAATTCAGACATTAGTGACAATAGTTCTACAAGTGATGATTCTTCAGATAGTTCAGTGATAGACGTTACTGCGAATATCGAAAATATTATTCGAAACATAGAGAGATCTAATATTAGAAGAGATCTTAAACCAGACTTTGTTAGTACCCTTCGTGAGTGTCTTCGGCAAAGAGAGCAGTTAGAACAATCAAATACATTGATACAACTGTATAGAGAGGAACTCCACAACCATTTGCAATCAGTTGAAAACAGGGATTCGAATCAACAATCGGTAGACCGTACCTATACTGTACGTACACCGGTTGATCCCGACAATTCGAGTGTTGTTCCACCATCGATATCACAGGCGAGTTCTTCGGATTTTGTTGTTCCGACTGAACAACTTATCCAAAGTTCTAGCAAAAGAGGTATTTCTATAAGTTCGGGTTTTGTAGTTCCGACTGAACTACAATCCCTTACTATTGTTGGTCCAACGCAAGGGATACCTCGGCAACATTTTGTGCCTCAAATATCAACACCATTTACGAGTCAAGTAAGGTTATATTTCTCTCCTCATTTAACCCAATATTTAGCTCAATTTTCACAGGCAAGTGTAAGCCCCTTTACTCCTGTGCCAAATATTTTTACCACATCTACAAGTGGGCACCCGTTATTTACAAGTCCAATACCGCTCCCTTTTAGTACTACCAGTAGCTCATCAGCTAAAACTATGTCTTCTAATCTTACCCAACAAGATTTAGCCGATATAGCTAAGCTTTTAAATAACAGTAGCACGTCTAATGATAATAAACTTAGACAGTTTAACGGGAACCCGAATGAATCAATCTCATGGCTCGAAGATTTCGAGTATTACGCTACAGCCCATAAGTGGGACATTGATACAATTAGATCCAAATTAGGAATGTATCTTACCAGTACTGGTAAGGAATGGTTTAGACTTGAAATCTTTAATACACAAAAGGACTGGGATGAGATTAAGGCATCATTCCATGCCCAATTTGTTCCTGTGGGGTATGAGACACACATGAGGCGAGAGTTTCGAACTCGAAAGCAAAAGCTGTTCGAGTCGACCTCTAATTACATATGTGCAATGAGAGCCATACTTTTGAAAAGTAACCAACGAATACCCGAAGCTGATGCAGTAGATTATATAATTGCTAATATGCTTCCTCAAATAGCAGAAAAAGTTATACTTCTTAACCCTAAGACATATGCAGAGTTGAAAGCACACGCCGACATAGTTGAGAAAAGTATGAAAACAACTCAAGAAACTGGTGTAGACAATACCGTTCAAAATTTAACCTCTGCTATTAATCAGATTAGCCTAAATCAGAACAGACCCCCACTTAATTATAATAACACGAGTTTGAGAAATAATAACAGTAGCTTTTCCTCCCGCACCCGAAACGGCAACCCTCGATGCTATAACTGTAACAGAGTAGGTCACATTAGTGTTAATTGTAGACAATCAAGACAAAACCCCTCCAGTAATAATTCTTATTTTAGAAATAGAAATTTTACAAACAATAGATATAATGGCAATCGATTTAATAACAATAGATTTAACAATAGATTTAGCAATAGATTTAGTGGTAGATTCCCGCGTGGAAATAGATTTAATTTTCAAAATCAAAATCAAAACAATAATGCAGCTATTGTCCAACCCGCAGATAACCAATTAGACCAAAACATTAATGTGATTAACATTATTAGCTCTAGTGATTATGGCTTTTATGTTAATGTGCAGATAAATAATATAAAAACAGTTGCTATTTTAGATACAGGTTCTTGTGTGTGTTTCATGAGTTATAAATTTGCACAACGAAACAACTTTGAAATAACTAAATGGACAGGCGAAGGTTACCGCCTGGCCAACGGGACTAACATTAAACCGATTGGTCAAACAAAAGTGAAAATTGAGTTAAAACTTAAAGACCAGACCAAAACCGCAGAGTTATTAATTGATGTAATGGCCGAACTAACCAATGACATAATTATTGGTTATAATTTGATTCGTAAACTGGGTATAACTATTGATGGCAAAAATAATACTGCCAGTTATTGACAATCAGAGATAACAGATGACAATTTTCTTCAATCTATAGAACCATTTGTAGAAAATATTCCTAATAATAACAGTAAATCAGGTTTAGTATATTGTATAGAAAATATTGTTATACCCCCGCTTAAGTCGAGAATAATCGAAATAGAATTTGAGAATAAAAGACAGGTACGCGATGGAGAATATGTTCTGACTTATAATGAGTCAGAGCCTGTTCTCATATCGAACTGTTTAGTAAAGACTAAGGATGGGGTAACACATACCCTAATTACCAACTTCACAGACCAAAATCAGATTATAAATAGAGGTGACATAGTGGGATATTATCAAACAGCTGAAGAATTACGTATATTACCAACAAATTTGTGTGGTGTTGAACCAGAAAGACCCGACTCTCCTCGGACCTCAGATGTCGGAAGCGCGCCCGACACCTGCGATCCCGATGAGCTTCTAATCAAACACATGTTTGAATTAGGTGAGATTAGGATAGGAAAACAAATGACCGAAAATGAAATAAAAATTTTGGTAGAATTACTAACTAAATACAAAAAGGTTATGTCGTTTGACGGTAGTTTAGGTTGCACTGACCTTATCGAATACCAAATAGAAATAGATCGGTCTAAGCCAGTACATACACCACCATATAGAGTTAGTCCACAACAGCGGGAAGATGTAATTAAACAGGCAGAACAAATGTTAAAACAGGATGTAATCGAACCAGCCCGAAGTCCCTGGTCGAGTCCTATTCTTCTAATTATGAAACCAGATGGAAGTTATAGGTTTGTTAACGACTTTAGAGGAATTAACAAACTTATGACTAACTGGATATATGAAATCCCATTAGCAAGTGACTATTTTAAATCCTTAGCAGGGTATAACTTATTTTGTACATTAGACGCAAATAGTGGTTTCTTTCAAATAAAAATAAGAGAAGAGGATAGAGATGTAACAGGATTTATAGTACCAGGTTATGGTACCTTTAGATATAAGAGGATGGCCATGGGATTGAAGACAGCTCCCCAAACATTTCAATGTTTAATGGATATAGTTTTAGGATCCTTAAAGTACACTAGTGCCCTGACTTATATCGATGATATACTTGTTCCCGGGAAGAATTTTGAAGACCTAATGTGTAATTTAGAACTAGTTCTTAAGGCTTTAAGCGAAGCCGGTTTAACGCTTAAGCCAACCAAATGTATTTTTGCAGCAACGAGACTAAAATTCTTAGGACATATAATAGATAAAGACGGGATTCATGTCGACATGAAAAAGGTTAGAGCGATCGCTAAGTTACCAGTGCCAGGAACACCTAAGGCATTGAGACAGTTTTTAGGAAAATGCGCATATTATAACGATTTTATTGAAAATTTCTCGTTAATTAGTAGCCCGTTATATGAGCTCACAAAAAAGGATGTTAAGTATGTTTGGGAAGAAAGACATAATGAGGCCTTTGAATTACTTAAGAAAAAGTTATCCTCTCCTCCTATATTAGTGCACTATAATCAAAACTATGAAACAGAACTTAGAACAGATGCGTCCAAAATAGGTATAGCTTATAGGCTAGTACAACTACAGCCAACAAATTTATGGCATACAATATCTAATGGTTCTCGAAAATTAAACACCGCCGAAAGTAATTACCCGATTACTGAACTTGAGTGCCTTGCAGTAGTCGAAGCCTTGAGAAAGAATAGATCTTACTTATTAGGTATTAAGTTTAAGATTGTCACTGATCACTCCGCCCTTAGAGCCCTTTTAAATAAGAAAGAATTACCTGGGAAATTGAGCCGTTGGGCCCTTCTTATTGCGGAATTCAGGGAAGCTGAGATAGTACACCGATCTGGTAGTAAAATGGGAGATGTCGACCTGATGAGTAGACATCCAGTCGACGACGCCCCGCCTAATGAAGAGAGTTTTCCCTTTGATAGAATAATAGGCATAATATCCGATTCTCATTATATACCTACTAATGAGGACTATATTAAAGAACAAAATGATGACAATCGGATAAGTGATATAATCAATAGATTAATAGATGGTACTCTCGTATCACATAAATTTATTCTTAAAAATGATATTCTTTATCGCAACGAGAACGGGAAACTTTTGCTCGAACTACCAAATAGTTTGATAAAGAATATCCTTTACTTACACCATGACTATCCTTTAAGTGGACATCACGGGTTTGACAGAACCTTTTTAAGGATCAAGGAAAGATTCTACTTTTCTAAAATGAGGGAAATAGTTAAGAAATATGTAGATTCTTGTATAGACTGTCAGACTCGTAAACGCCCTCACGGGAAACCTTATGGATTAATGGAAATACCTAGGTCTTCAAGACCTGCAGAGAAATGGTATATAGATTTTCTTGGGGCCTTCCCTAAGTCCAATACAGGAATGAAATATGTTATTGTAGCAGTTGACTCATTTACCAGATATGTGGAAACATTAGCAACAAGTGACTCAACTGCTGAAACAGTTGCCAACTTCCTTTTAAACAATATCATTACCCGTCACGGGACCTTTAAATTCCTAGTATCTGACAGAGCACAGTGTTTCCTTTCTAGAATTATAAAGAATTTAGCGGAAAGGGTAGGGTTTAAACACGTCACTTGTACTAGTTTTCATCCCCAATCTAATATAAGTGAGCGAGTAAATGCGAGTGTAGCCACTATGTTAAGTCACTACTGTGCTTCTGATCATAAAGACTGGAATAACGTATTGCCAAGTATTACACTTGCACTTAACACTCAATTTCATCGTTCAATAAATACTACGCCTTATTATCTAATGTATGCGAGAAATTGTGTGTTACCTGGCGATATTCCGGACGCAAACCCCGAACCTGATAACACGAATAGAGTTAACCGTTGGGTAGAAGCCTGTGAATTGGCAAAGAGAACAACGGAACGACTTCAAAACTATAACAAATCATACTACGATAGAATGAGACAGAGTATGAATTTTGCGGTCGGAGACAAAGTTATGGTCTATTCACCTAATCGTAAAGTCGGTAGAGCAACCAAATTATTGCATCTCTGGAACGGCCCTTACGAAATCATTGCAGTTAAATCACCTGTAGTGTATGAAGTCCAATTGTCCTCTAACAAAACCGACGTTATTCATGTATCGCGCCTCAAAAGATATCACGAAAGACAACAAATCAATACCGAACCAGAACTGACAAGAGATAGACCAGTTGAAACCAGGAGAATGAGCCGATCTCGAACGCATACAGAACGCAGACCTCTGTTACCTCCACTCATAGTCAGTATAATTTTTGTTGTAATTCTTATTCTATCGACCGCTATGGCTTTTGAGACAACTGATCCGGTACAGTGGAGAATAAGCGAACGAAAGATAATCACTACAGTCACACCTTATAACTTTAAAATACGTTACGACTCCCCATGTAACACGTTCAGTGACCCAACTAAAGGCTTAGTTCTTCTAAAAGAATGGTGTGAGAATTTGTTTGAACATAGTTTTATTAAACCCTTTGAACAAAAGTGCTCAGTCCATGAAGTCACCCGAGAAAAAAGAGTAGTACCCATTGTAATTGGAGCTATGGCTTTAATTACGTTGACAGGAGTTGGGACCGGAGCTTACTTTTCTTTTCGAACAAATAAAGTTGAAATTAAGAAAATTGAGAACAAATTAGATCATTTTGTTAATGAGCTTAATGTAATTAACAATCAAGTGCAAAAGGGAATTAATGCAGACATTCATATAAAGAACGCACTTCAATTAGTTGGCCACGAACTTAACAGAACTCAATTAATTCAACAAATACAAGAGAACAAAACACTCTCTGATGTAGCTTTTGCAACTTATCTTTCATTCAAATTTGCCGATGTTAAGCAGACAATACTTCAGTCAACTGATAGTAGTGGACACTTAAAAATAACACAAGATCTCTTAAGCATTCTAAACACTTCATTGCCCTGTGGGACCGACTGTCCTACAGAGCACTCGGCTCTTCTCAATTGTGATATAAATCCTAAAGAATATAAGCTAAATTTTGGATTGGTCGCCAGAAGTCCTTCAAATAACTTAATTGTCTTACAGAGTGACCCGTTTATACTCTATAATAAAACCGGTTTAAAGCACTGTCATATAATCTATTCAGGACCTGAATTTGTAATATTGGACAGAACAACCAAGTGTCTAACGCCTATTCCCCAATACGTGAAATCAAATTATTTTCTTCAGACTAAAGACCAATTGAATTGCAGCCACTATTCTTTCCGTACCACTAAATGGAATCGCACTCATTGTTCGATTGAGAATACGTTCGACGACATTCAAGTAAAGTTTGGAAAAGAAGTGAACATAGTTTACTGTCACGGAAACAACATCACTATAAAGTCTCGTCAATTCGTTTGTCCAGATAAGCCATTTGAACTCTTTATTAATACTAATTTCAGTGTTAAAAATTTTAACTATGCCTATAATAACATATCAATAAACGCCTCACTGAACTCTTACCTTTGGTCAAAGACAGCTAATGTTTATTTAAAAACCTACACAAATTTCATGGGTTCTGACCTTTCCAAAATTAATGCTGAGATTGAAAAGATAGATGACGAGAGATTTCACATATTGGATACTAAATCAAATTACGCTTTGCTTATTATTTGCATTTCCTCTTCGTGTGTTGTCCTTATCCTAATAATTACTAGTATTATCCGATTAACTTTAGTAAAGATCAGAAATAGAAACTTGGAAGAAATGCAACACAGAGTAGTTTTTGAGGCCGCTGATCGGTTGGTGCAGTCCATTAGCACCCCTAGGCTCCCGAGACCTATATTAAATGTCTCTATTGAAGAATTGCCATCAGATTAAGAATACACACCACTCAATTTAAGAATACACACTTACACTCAACACATACAGATACACCCCTCACTTCTTAAGGAGTGAGGTCAACCACAAGACTCTCTTTAGGGCACCTCCTATCAGTTTGAGATGCCCAAATACAGACGAAACTCTGCCCGATTACCTAACACATGCAACGCAAACACTTGAAAACACACGCGAACACACACTATTATATACGCGAACAACAATCGAAATAAATATTTACTCGTATTAATGATTTGTTGACTTATTAAGATTTCAGATAATGGCGAACTATCGTGACGACCGTGATGTATCGAATCCGAATCGTAATCCTGAGCGTCCTACAGCACGCAGAACCAGACGTAGAAACGATAATGAAGTACAGTTTTTAGGCATTGTGAGACGTACAACTAACTTTACCGATTGGACTACTAACGAACCAATAACTAATACACCGGCTGATATTTTGGACAACATTTTTATTACTCCACAAGACCCATGGACAGCTGATATTGCAACCCATTCGATGGACACAGCATGGCAATACCCGAATGTCTACATACCTCCAATTCCCAGTGATTCCGTAATTGACAGAAGACGTGTGGAACTCAGACATTTAGCGCGCGATATCGCAAGAGATCCGGAACTTGAATTGATGAGAATGGCGTACGCTGATCTTAGTAGTATAGGATATGACGACCCTATAGTTGAAGTGACAACCGAGAAACCCGAGGTCGAAAAGAAAAAGGACATCGAAGACATTAAACGCTGTATGATTTGCACTTCCATCCCAACGTTACCGGTCTACTGCGACAGATGTAAGTTTTTCGTTGCTTGTAAGAACTGCGCGGAACAAATGTCTGCTTATGTCACTCGCGATTGCATAACCCGAGAGGAAAGATCTAGAACTCCGGGGATAAAGAGAAGAAGTGTCGCGCGTCAGCATACGTTCAAACGTTTAGAGAATTTGGAGAAACATCTTAATGATAATTTTCGATTCAAATGTCCAAATAAGTGCGATCCCAGACCAATGTCATTTTCTAACCTCGAAGTTCATACTCGTGGAAATAACTGTTGGAATCGATTGTGTAAAAGATGTGGTTTTTACCGGAACGCTAATGTAATACATACCCCAAGCACAGAACCAATAGATGGATGTCTCGAGGAGTCTCTTCATTTTATTAATTACCAGCAAGCACGTTATCGAATGGACGTTAAATCAAGAGATGACAAAATAAAGACTTTAGAATTTCAAAGACAACAACTTGAACGTGAGCTACGAAAGTTAAAATCTGAGAATGAATCGCTTAAGTTAACACCTCCTATAAGTCAACCACAAAGTATTTCTTCATTTGGCTCACTTAGAGAGACATCCGAATACCTAGAAGGGATTGAGAGGAGACAAAGAGCACGAAATCCCTTTTCCCAAACTCAACCCAAACATCCTAACCAAAACACGCAAAGACAACCAACTAATGTGCAGTTTTCGAGTACTCAAACCAGAAGGGAACCATTATTACCCACACCTACAAGAAATGTTTTCGTTCAGACCGACACATCAAACAATTGCGAACCATATAATACCGTTCTGACTCTTTCTCTTAACTCCACCGATGACCGCCCAAACTTACGAGGAAATAAAATATTCGTAAGACATCCAAATGGATCGCAAACTTGTGAACTCAAAATCAACCCGAGGACACAACAGCCTTATACACATACTGATACCTGGGACGACATTATCAATGGCACATTGCGGGAATTCAATATTGACCAGAGCGAGTTTGATAACTACCGAATAGCTGATACGAGATTAAGAATACGATCTGGAACCGGTGTAATGCACGGACAACTCAGGAAAGTTCATACGTTTGATTTGATTCCTGCCAACACCTTACAACCTAATCTGACCTACAGCGTGAATTTGAGGCGAATTGAGAACTCTTACAACCCTATGAGTTACAGTGAACCGACTGACGATCAAAGAGTTGTGGCCCAACCTACACTTGTTGGACCCACTCTTACCGCTCCTTCTGGTACTACTCGAGAGGCCGCCCAACCTACACTTGTTGGTCGCTCTCGAGGAATCCAGGAGACGCCGAGACGAGATAGTGTTCAATCTACACATGTTGAACACATCTCAGGCGCTAACAGGCGAAGACCTCATAATACGCCTCCTGTTGAGAACCGAAACCAAAGGCGACGCGATAATTACTCCGACCACGACTATAGAAGACGCCATTAGCTTTATTTTAACTCTTATATAATAGTTTAATTAATTTTTAATACTTTACAATATTTCGTGTTTTTCGTATAAAATTGCATTTTTTGACTTTTTGCAAAAAGTATAAATGCAATTTTAAATTTTATTTTAAATTGTTCAATTCTTTCATATAATTCCGTATATGACCCGTGCAATTTTGCAGAACTTCAAAAATAAAAAAGTGATTTTTGGAATTTTGCAGAATTTTTGCACTCTATATTGTAATAGCACTTTTTGCCTTTATTGCTTAAATTTATTTAATTTTATTTTTAATCAATTTTAATTATTATTATTATTATTAATATTATATAAATTATTATAATTAATTATTATTATTATTATTATTATTAATTTTCAATTATATTTCTTTTGCTAATTGTTTTCTTAATTTTTTGTCCTAGGGTCATATGCCTCAGCATATTTAGGGGCGTGTCCATTTTTATTTTATTTTATAT
>JAQGCU010000008.1:0-11835 GCA_034700085.1 Hermanniella dolosa
ACTTTACACGTAAAGTGCATCTCATATTGTTCCTACATTTACATGAATTATAGAGTAGGTAAAAGTATACTACTGTAACACTCGTAAAATCGCGAGCATTCGTGTTGAGCCATAGTATAAAGTTCTTACTATAAAAAGTTAAGGATATTTATATTAAACCAATTGTTATATTGCATAAAACTGGCGTACTTTAAGTCCTTTACTGTATATCAATATGTGAATTGGATTTAATTTCATATATATAAACATTTTAATCTTTGAGCAAAGAGTTTATTCTAATATTATTTTAATAAGATTTAGATAATAAAAACAAGAAATATGAGCTCAAAATATTATTAGTTGTATAAATAAATTGTCAGTTTATTAGAATAAGATTTTAGAATTTATCATCGAATACTCAAACTCTTGTTGGGTCCCAACTTCTGCACAGTCAGATTTAATTGAAAAAATTCAAAGAAAGATTTCAAAATATATTTGCTATAAATTAGGGAAAACAGATCTAAATTATGAACAAAGATTGAAATTTTTAAACATTGCAACACTAAAGAGCAGACGTGATATGACTGCACTTAAACTAGTATTTAAAATCAAATCTAAGTTTAACACAATTCCTAACCACTGGTTTGATTACTTTGTTTTTCAAACCACTAGAAATGGAGTTAAATTAAAACCTGACTTCAGACGTATTGAAATTATCGATAAAAAATATTTTAATTATTGTATTAATATTTTTAATTCTCTTCCAACAAATTTAAGAAATGAAACTAATTTTAATCAATTTTTAACTAATTTATTAAATTTTTTATAATTTGTATGATTTATATGATTACAACGCGTTATGTAATTCATTGCTTTTATGCTAAATAAAGATTATTATTATTATTATTATAATTGAAGTTTTTTAAGTATTTGTTCAAGTTGATAGTTTTTTACAGCCAACAATGGTTTGTCTTCAGTCTTAACTTTTTTGTATAATAATTTAATAGTTTTTTCTAAAGATATTTCATTAATTATTTTTGGGGTCAAAGGTTTCATAGGTAATCCGTGGATGTAATCTTCGTGGAACCATGACTGTTTCTTTGACTTGTCATCCATATCCGTTGGAATGTCAATTTCTAAACTTAGTTTAGTTTCATCATTGTATATGGCAAGTTCTTTCACATAAAATGCTTTACCAGACCCAAACCCCTGGGCATCTATTACAGCACATATATTTTTAGAAGTAGCCATCGATATAAATAACTTGTATTGCTATTGGTTTATATTTATATGACATAATAAAATTTATTGGTTGATTTTTTAAATGGGAGTGTTTATATACTTAACTCCACCCTTTATGTTGACCTAGTTTATTTGTATAAATAGTCTAGAGTTTTAAAATTTTAACATCATTCCACAATGGAAAGAAAAGATTTAATTGAGTTTCCGTTATCTTCCTATCTTGTTAATAATAGGAAAGTTGAAAAAGTCTTAAAAGTTGTCTCTGGAAAATCTAAGAAAAGAGACCAAGATGGACGTCAGAGAATCTCTGCTTGGATTGAGTTAAAAGTTAAAGAAGGAGCCAAGAAATCTATTGGTGTATATCTCTATCTATTGGAGTTTAATTGGTTTATGTCTTGGTTTTGTAACAACGACAGTGACACATTGGTTTCAGGAAGACGTACACTTTTCGTAAGACCCGAAACTGATGGTCAGTTTGCATTGTGTTCACAAGAAAATTGCAAAGTCTTTGGAATGACGTTTAGTCATATGGATTTACAGACAATAAAGAGACTTCAATCGGCACTAAGTTTTATTCTGAATAACATTTCACCAACAGAAGACCAGGCATTCAATATCAAGTGGTATATTTTGATTGCAACAATCAAGTATAATATACTACGTAAAATTCAAGCAATGTGTCCCGGATGTTATAAGGCTGGTGCTGACCATATTTGTTCTAATAAGTTTGGAGAAATGGTGGATAAATTGACATTACTGGATAGTGCTTTGATTGAATGCGAAGAGCAATATATGCAAAATGTAAGCAATCTAATGCAAAAGCTTTGTACTGAAGACGACGACAACAATTTTAATCAAATGAAATCAATGAAAACCAAATTAATGAATGATGTAATCGAGTACGTCGATAATAATACTGGATTGGCTGTGGAAATCAAAAACGTATTGGATTTCATACAATTTAATTAACTTTTTATTATATTATGTAATTATATAATCAATTATTATTTAATTATATATCTTTTTAAAACTATTATTATATATTTGTATAACCGGTTTTTGATTATATATTTATATAACCGATTTTGATGTATGATTTTTCTGAATAAAAAGGAGAAACTTTTGAAATTTTGTTTCATTTTATTTCAAACTGTGCAATGGATAAGTTTAAAATAAATACAGAAATTGTTAGTGAATCTGTTGGATATAGTCGTAAGTTTCGTTCAGAGAGTAGGAATTATACAGTAAGATTTACTTATAATCCTATATCTGAAAACGAATTGTCACAAATTTTTAGTGAAATTTATCAATCTATGAAACATGTGTTTGATAATGTGTTGAGAGATGTGGGCGATGAAGATTATATACGTGTATCTTTAATAAACGATACTATTGAGCGAGAGATTTTCTTGCCATTTCGTGAAAGAAAATTATTTTCTGTGAATTTAATAATAAATGAAATTAATAAAATACTTCAAAGTAAAAAAGAATTTCTATTAATTGGTGAATTAAAATTGAATATTTTTATGGTTAATAAACCAAAACTTGGTGGACAACCTGATATTTCTTATGTGAATATTGATCGTTGGCGAAAGAACAGTAATAAAGTAATACCAGTAAAGGGCGATGGTTATTGCTTAGCAAGATCTATAGTACTATCCAAAGCGTACGTTGATGGTCTAAGGAAAAAGAAGAAACAATGGAGAAGACTTCGAGAAAATACCGGAAACATTCAGACAGAAGCTGCAATAAAACTTTGCAAAGATGCTGGTGTTGTGAAAAGTAAAAAAGGACTCAACTATGAAGATATTCAAAAATTTCAAATATATTTAAACCAATACCAAATAATTGCAGTGTCTCCACCAAAGTGCATAGTTTTTAAAGGACCTTATTCTGAAAAGCAAATATATATACTAATAGTAAAGCAACACGTTGATTGTTTAATATCTATGAAAGCTTTTCTAAGGTGCAATTATTTTTGCAAATATTGCATTAAAGGATATATGAATATTATTGGTCACAAATGTGAATTCATTTGTAAATACTGTTGCAGTTATCCGAGATGTTATGGAAATGATAGAATTACATGCAATGACTGCAATCGAAGTTTTAATTCTACAAACTGTTATGAAAATCATCAAAAAAATAAAGTTTGTGGATATATTAAAGTATGTTTAGAATGTAATAAATTATATAAGACAAAAATTCACATTTGTAATCATAAACGTTGTCGCATATGTAAAAACGATGTTCCAATATCTGAACACGATTGTTACATAAAACCTAACGATAAAGATGCTATTGAGAATGAAGACTCAAAGCCTAAAATATTTATATTTTATGACTTTGAGACATTTATTCAAACAAATGAGAGTAATGAAAGATTTCATATACCAAACTTTTGTGCATTAAAAATTGTGTGCGATTACTGTTGGGATTCAAATGAAAGACATAAATTAATGTTTTGTAATTTTTGCGGTGGCGACGAAAAAACATTTTTTGGATTAGATTGTTTAAAGGATTTTATGGAATTTTTATTATTACAATATGCGTTAAAATTAGAAGATTTAAAGAAAAGATTTAAAACAAATATTTTAACTAAAGTAATTGCACATAATGCTAAAGCTTATGATGTACATTTTGTTATTAAATTTTGTCTAGAAAATAATTATATTCCAAAAGATATACTTAAAAAGGGAACAAAAATACTTTCAATGAGAGTTAAACAGTTTCATTTTTTAGATTCATTATGTTTTTTACCTATTGCATTAAAACATTTACCGAAATCATTTGGAATAAAAAATATAGAAAAAGGAGACTTTCCTCATTTATATAATAAACCAGAAAATTGGTATAAGATATTGGATAATTTACCAGAAATAGAATACTATCAACCGGATTTAATGAAGAAAGATGTGAGAGAAAATTTTTTACAATGGTATGAGGAGAATAAAACTAACAAATTTAATTTTTTAATGGAAATTGCAAGATATTGCATTAATGATGTCGATATTTTACTGAAATCAGTCATGAGTTTTCGAGATGTATGGAAAAATTGTTTTGGCATTGACTGCTTTACAAGATGTATGGCTTTGGCTCAAAGTGTAATGGAAGTGTTTAAAACATTTTACTTAATTCCAATGGAAATGGCAATAATCCCAAGAGAAATACATAATAAAAAACATAGAACATCATATGCAGCAAACTCGTGGCTAGATTTCATCGAAACGTGTCGTAAAACAACAATTAAACGAGAATTTTCTATTAATGGCTGCTTCGTGGATGGTTTCATACAAGAACCGGCAGAAATATTTGAATTTTATGGCTGTTTTTACCACGGGTGTCCGAAATGCTATAAATCATACAGGAATACAACAATTAATCCTCTAACTGGACAATCTATGGAGATGTTGTACATGGACACACTCAAAAGAGAAGAAAATTTCAAAAATATTAAAATTACAAGATTATGGGAATGTGAATTCAACTTATGGAAAAAATCAAGCCAAGAACTAAAAAATTACTTTGAAAATCATTTAAGAACTTCAAAGTATTTTCCACCTCTTCAGCCTCGAGAAGCGTTTTATGGAGGACGAGTTAATGCAAGTAAATTATACCACGAAGTCAGCAATCACGAAAAAATTTACTACTTGGACTTTACAAGTTTATATCCATATGTGTGCAAGTATGGAAGATTTCCAATTGGTCATCCCGTCAAACACACGTCTCCTGAAACAACTGATATTAATAATATTGATGGTCTCGTATATTGTATTGTTTTACCACCTCAAGACTTATATTATCCAATACTACCGTCAAGAATTAATAATAAACTGGTTTTTACATTATGTTATACTTGTGCAAAAAATCAAGAATATTTCTGCAATCATACAGAAGAAGAAAGATACTTGTTTGGAGTATGGGTGACACCAGAATTAAAAATGGCTCTACGGTATGGCTACAAAATTATAAAAATTATTGAAATCTGGCATTTTGAAAAAATGTCTCAATTAACCGATACAACAGAAGGACTATTTTCATCGTTTATCAACGCATGTTTAAAAGGCAAAATTGAAGCAAGTGGTTGGCCTGAAAATTGCAAAACCGAAGAAGACAAAGAAGATTTTATCAAAAGATATTATGATAAAGAAAAAATACTATTGGATAAAAATAACATTGAATTCAATGCAGGAAAAAGATATACATTCAAAATCGCTGCAAATTCATTTTGGGGAAAATTCGGTCAAGATTCACATAAAATGAACAAATCTGAATTTATTACGACACCCGAAAAATTCTTTCAACTCTTATCCGATGACACCATAGAAGTGGAAGACGCATATCTTTATAATGAAGACGTAATTCAAGTTGTATATAATAATAAATCAGAATATAAGGAAGAATCTCACTGTTCAAATGTGGTTATTGCCGCTTACGTCACAGCATATGCAAGACTTAAATTATTCAAATTAATAAATTCATTAGGTAAGCGCTGTTTTTATTATGATACTGATTCATGTATTTTTAGTGCAAAACCTGATGAACATATTCCGCCAACTGGTGAGTTTTTAGGTCAATTAACAAATGAACTCAAATCATCTGAATATATTACTAAATTTCTTAGTTGTGGACCTAAAACTTACTGCTGTGAAGTGTACTCTCCGCCCAAATCTTTGGATTATATATTAAAAGTGAAAGGACTGTCATTAAATTTTGAAACGTCACAAATAATTAATTTCGATTCAATGAAAAAGTTAATTGATGAATACATAATTAATTCAACATCAAATCAACTGAATGTGCCACAAACTAAATTTGTTACAAACCAGTTTGACGACATTAAAACTGTGACTATTGATAAACAATTTAAACTGGTTTACGACAAGCGCATGATCAGAAAGGACTACACGACACTCCCATTTGGGTATAAAAAGAGAATGTAAAGTGAAGAAAAAATCAGTTGGTTGTGATTTGAAGAAACATTCTATTGTCTAATAATAATGTGCTACAATTTAATAATTTTGTGCTACTAATAACAATGTTTTTAAAAAAACATTCAAAGTGTTTGCAAAACTGTTTAATTTGGTTCGCGTGTTTAATAATAATAATTGAATTTGCTTTGCCGTGTATTGCTTGTTATATTGGTGCAATATAAGTGAACAATTTATGACAAATGTTTTCAAAAACTAAACTTTTAGATTATGTGTGACGAAAATATTGATGAAGGAGTTTCAAATTGTGAGTGTTGCTGTGGTTTGACAAAAACAAGATTTACCGAGTGTTTAAATGAAGAAGATGCATATTCTACATGTGAGTGTTGCTGTGGTTTGTTTCTATGTCTTCTCAAAATGACCGAATGTATCGGACTTACTCTGATTGGCTGCGGCTGGTTATAAATCAATGTCTATTATATTTCTTTGGTGTTGTGTTGGAATATGAGTGAATATTTAATAAGACACGAATTATTAAGACACGAATCATTAAGACTATTTTCTATGTTAAACATTGGTATCGACTATAAAGAAGAAATTGCAAAATATGGATTTTATTATGATATTCATTTGGATGGTTATATTTGTTTCTCGTGCAACATAATAATAAGTAAATCGCTAATAAAAAACTCTCAAGAAATTCGTACATTACATAATATATTATCATCAAAGTGCTTCTATTTAACTGGTGTTGATATATCAATTAATATTGCTCCAGAGAGAATATTTCAAGCAAACTCGTGTTTACCTTTGTGCCTAAATAGTGGAACAATTTATGGAACTATTAGATGGTATAATCGTGAATATATGATTGCTTTGAAAATACAACATTCATTAATAAATCTACCATTAATAATCAATTCACAGACTTATGAAAATACGAAAATATTTCAAAAGTTTTCTCCAGTACATATTCCAGCAATTGAAAATTCAAACAAAAAAATAGACATTCCAAAATTGTTTATATTATTACGTTTTGAAGAATATCGTACGAAGACATTTTATATTAAAAATCATAAATATCCTTACGACAATGGATGTGAACTCTCAAAATTTGGATTTTTCTATACATTATTAGACACAACAATTCAATGTGCATTTTGTTCAGCAATATTTACTCGTGTAAATCCTGAATCAAGAATTGAATTACTGCATCGAAGACTATCATCAAATTGTGTTTTTCACAGAAAATCAACAGTGTTCAACTATCCATTTAAAAGTGAATTTGATCAACAAAAACTAATTGAAACTAATATAAAAGAAATTCAGTGCAAAATTTGTTTAAGAAATCAAATTAATGTGACTTTTAAATGTGGACATTTTGTTATGTGTGAAGAATGCAGTACTAAAGTGAATAATTGTCCAGTTTGCAGAGCATTTTTAATAAAAAAACGATTATTATATTTATCATAAATGGATATATTTGATCCAACGGAAGTACTTAATCAAAGTGGTGAAGCAAGTGGTGATTGGAGACAATTGGCCTATTTAAAAATATATGATAGTGTTTTTGCGTGTGGTAAATATTTTGGATTAATAATAAGACCAGTTAATTTTTCGTATAGATATAAAACAATAGATTCGCGAATAAATAAATTCAAAAGTAGAATTGCAAATTGGTCAAATTCTCATTTATCAATACCGGAATTGGCTGAAGCAGGACTTTATAATTTGAACGACGAAGACCAAGTTAGATGTTTTTCTTGTGGAACTGGAATATATGACTTTGACTTAACCGATCATCCATGGACTGAACATAAAAAAATATCGTATAACTGCTCTTATATTGAATTGAATAAATCAAGAATTAAATTAATAAATCAATACTATACAACGGAATCAAAAGTGTTTCTAAGAAAAAATTGGAAATTGAAAGAAGTTCAAGAATTAATAAAGGAAAATGAAAAACATAAAATGGTGAAAGCTCTACTCTTCCAATATAAACAATCTCAAAGTTACGATTATGAAAATGTTAAAAAGTTATATGAAAGTGATTTAAAATTCAACGAACCTTATAGTGGAGAAAATTCATGCATCATCTGCTGTCAAGAAGAAAAAAATATTTGTTTTTTGCCTTGTGGTCATATATTAGTGTGCTCATTGTGTGCTCTGTCATTTGACAAGTGTTGTTTGTGCCGCAAAGATATCAAAGCTTATACAAAAGTTTATTTTAATTAAGAAAATGTCGTTTATTTACTTTTTGTGTTTCATTTATGTGTGTTATGCCGTAAATCCAGATGATGTGATTGATAACACAAACACCGGATTTCCATATATGGATGAATTAAAAAATATCAAAGACACTTGCACTGCAAAAAAATATCCAGAAGAAATGGACCCCAACAAATATGAAAAAGGCATGTGTTGGGAACCAGGATATTGTGTGTATTACCCTAAGAAGCAAAATGAATCAACCTCTATAAATCAAAACGAAACTGTGCATATGAAACCAATTATTCGGAAGGAAAGTTTTCCAGGAATAATAAACGTACCAATAAATAAGGCACCAGAATTACCAGATAGACCGTGGTATTTGGAACCAACCGAAATTAAACCATATGAACATATAGCGCAATACAAATTAAGAAATCAAGACCAAAATATTACTTCATTCAAAACCGTCAATGTATACAAAAATGAAAGTGGATACGATAAATACTTAATGGAAAATGGTACCTATTTTATCGAAATTGGAACAAATGACTTTGATAAATTTCGTTTCCAAAGATGGGAATTTTGGGTTTTTATAACACATTTGTCAAATTATAGAAAAGTTCCAACTGTGGTATTTAATATGAAATTTGGAAAAATATCTATTTCAAAATTTGATAGGCCTTTTCATGTAACTGTAGCAACTATTGATCAAGATTATGAAAATAAACATCGATTACTTTTATTTGATTTTCTAGAATTTAAAGATTTATTAAGTCAATCAAGCCAAATACTATTTAGTATTTTTAATCATACACACCCTGTGTTTCTAGATATGCATAAAATGAATGTGTTGGGATATATGCCACCAATAGATTTATCACTTATGTTTGGATAAAGTGTGCCTACGAAAAAATGTACATTTTATATTTAATCACATTACATTTTATTTGTGTTTCATCAACTAATAACAATACGGAACAATCTCCGATAATCAAGACACCGGAACTTATTCTTCAATTCAACTTAATTAATGAAGAAAAAGAACCAGATTTATTTAAAACAATTGACGTATACCAATGGGAAAATGGTACATATTTTATCGAGATTGGAACAAAAACTCTTCATCATTCAAGTCCTATAGATTCACAAACATTCAAAGAGGCTGACAACATCAAGCTCGCTCCAGTTGAATTTATGGATCTAATATCAAATTTGTCACTTCATAAAAGTTATTTTGAATTGGAAACAATTAGTGGAAAAATAAAAATATCAAAAATTAATAATCCATTTCATATAACTATTTCAAAACCTGCATCGCCTTTGGATAAAAGATATCGCATTCTCTACTTTGATTGGACAGAATTTAAAGATTTAATAACTAAAGCAAGTACTGTTTTATATGATACTTATAATTATACTATTTAATTAATATTTTTTTATATAATTTGGTGAAGGATTTTTTATTTTATTTATATAATTTGGTGAAGGAATTTATATTTTATTGGTGAAGGTATATAAATCATTGTTTTTTCTAATTTCATGTATTAATTGTGTTTGAATAAAAATGTTGTTTTTATATTTGCTGTGTTTAGTTTATTTATCTACAGTTATTTCGGTAAACACTGAAAATATAAAGTTACCAGACATAAAATTATTAATCTTTAAAAAAGCGCCTAAAAATTTAAAAATATCTGGAAATTCAGAGTTACCAAACGATTCAATAGAGTTACCAAATGTGGAAAATAATAAATATATAAAAAAAATATGCAACTATAATAAGAAATAAAAATGATTTTAATATCCATATAAGTTTTATGAATAATTTAAATAATACTTTTGTATTAAGAAAAACACATATAAGACATTTAATAGATTGTTTGGTAAAAGGAGAGTGTACTGAAAACATTCCATTTTATAAAATTTTTACTAATTTTCCTTTTGAAGTTTGTATGTATTTTTATTATATACAAAATCATCCAAATATTACAAACGATTATCCATTTCCAACAAAACTGCAATACATTTGTTTTGATAAATTGGAATACAAAACACTTATAAATATTGGATCTTATTTAATGAAAATTACAAATGGATAGTTTTAAATTTTTGCATCCGTTTACTTCAATAGTTGCGGGTGTGACGTCATCAGGAAAAACAGAGTTTACTAAACTATTGATTAAAAATTGGAAAAATTTAATTAAGATAAATAGTAAAAATTTAAAAGTGTTGTGGTGCTTTTCTGAAATTAAAAGTATATTTCACAATCAATACAATAATGTTGAAATTCAATTCAATAAAGGTGTACCTTCTTTGGATTCTATTGAAAAATTCAAACCAGATTTATTAGTATTAGATGACTTGATGGACGATATAAATCAGGATATAAAAAATTTATTTACAAAAGTTTCTCATCATAGAAATATTAGTGTTGTTTTAATTGTACAAAATTTATTCAATCAGAATAAACAAATGAGAACAATTAGTTTAAATTCTCATTATATTGTATTAATGAAAGGTATAAGAAATTTACAACAAGTGGAAATACTTGGAAGACAAATATTTCCCTCGAAATCGAAACAGTTGGTAAAGATATTTAAACACGCAACAGAGAAACCATTTGGGTATTTAGTTATTGATTTGCATCCGAGAAGTATTGACAAGTATCGCCTAAGAACAAGAATATTTCCCGAAGAATTATCGGCTAGTTTAATAACTAAACATAGCTTTTCTCCAATATTTTATGATATTGATTAAACATGATTTCTCAAAATTTAAAAAAGTCTTTGCCGTTATTGAAAACAGTTGCAAAACTATCGAAAGCAAATAGAAAGAAAGTATTACAACAACTGGGCGGAGAAGATGTTATTTACAATGCACTAAGAGAGATTGCCCATAATACTATAAAAGGCAATATCAAATTGAGTAAAGTTCAAAAGGCTAAATTGAAGCCATACAGTCGAACACTAAGAGAATTGTGTTCAACTAATAATTGCAAAAAGAAAAAAGCTAAACTTGTTGTTCAAAGTGGTGGATTTTTGGGAGCACTTATTCCGATTGTAGCTAGTATTATTTCTGGTATTGCAGCGAGAAATGTCTGAAATTAAACCTATGGTCGTTTATCCGTTTGATGCAGAGAAAGAAGATCAAATATTTTCTCAAACTAATCAACAAACCCCAAATCAAGTTGGTTCTGGAGTAGATAGTGTAGTACGTATTATACGAATGGTATTACAGTTGGCTCAAATTAAAGCATTCAATGAAGATTTTAATATACGTGGCGATAATGGTGAATATATTCCCAATACAAATTTGGCTAAATTATTAAGTCTAACACAACATCGAGTACGTAACCAAAAAGGAGTACCAGAAATGATTAGACTATTATATGAAGCAAAAATCGATCCGAATCTAATACTAAATGAAGTAATTAAAGCTAAACTAATTGAAATGATCTCTAGTTCGCGACCAG
>JAQGCU010000009.1:0-11727 GCA_034700085.1 Hermanniella dolosa
ATAAACCAAGATCCGATACATTAATAAAAATTTGTAAACATAAAAGTATTAACTAAATAATAATTCCATCACCAAGAACATTGATAATAATTGTGAATAACATAAAAGTGTTACTTATATAATGATTCCCCATCACCAAACATTGATAATAAATGTGTATAACATAAAAGTATTACTTAAATAATAATTCCATCACCAAACATTGATAATAATTTTGTTTAACTTAACTAATGATTCCATCACAAATAACATTAAAATGATTTATAATGTGACTTATGAAGGAGGCTTGAAATGGTTGAAATTAGGGTCAAAATTCCATGTATTACGATCGAGAGAGCGAGTGATGTATCCAAATCCAGGGGGACCAAATGGATCGAAACGAGCACCCGGTACTATAGCACCGGGAGATAATTCAGGAGCAGGATTGCGCTCTCTAACAGAAGGTATATTGCGTGAATCCATCAGCATTCCTCCCTGTCTTCGGCCAAGTGGGTCTAAATCTGCTCCACCAATTGGCGGTGGAATTCCAGTGTTAATGGGTGAAGGAAGTCCAGTATAAAAAGGATTATACAATCCATAATCTCTACTATTTGATGCTCCAGATGAATCTTTTTTATTTAATATCTTATCGATAATTTCACTTATAACTTTAAACAGTCGTTCAAGTCTTCCTTCAGTAAAGTCATCTTCTAATGAATTAGTAATAAATTTATCAGCTTTAATAGTGTATGATGAGTCAACGCATTTGCCATTCAAGTGTGAAGAAATTAGCATAGAATCTGATATTTTAACGCACTGAATTTGTACTTTTTGATTTAGTTGTTTATTTCGATATCTCAAAATATAAATAATCTGAGATTCATTCCAGCTTTCAGGCAACAGTTCCGTTTCGATTTCATATTCATCGTCTTCACCAGTTCCAACGCAAACAAAGCCTTTATTAATAAAGTTTAAATGAAGAATTGAAACTATAATGTCGTTTTTAGATTTTGTCATCAATTTAATCAAACCAACTAATATTTGAATCCCAAACATTGCGTATGAATTTAAGTTTAGTAATGATGAATAGGAGTGAAATCTTCTCTTTTATACTGAATGTGTAGAGTTCTGCGCATGTATGTCAGGAAAAATATATGCTCCGCCATTGGATGAAATAAAGATGTTTCCTCATTTATTATGAATAAACTTTTATGAATGCTTTGATTTCTTTTCGACACAAACAACAATCTTCAAATGAAAGGGCACACATTGAACATACGATTATATGACCACAAGATAAAAAACAAATATTTTTTTCTTCCTTACAGCAAACAATGCAAGTATTTTCTCCACTATAAGATTCGCTGTAATTTAATTCACTTTCGTACAATTTTTTAATATTTTCATAGTCGTAATTTTTAAATTGCTTATAATGGAAAAGCAAAGCTTTTATCGTTTTATGCTTTTCTTTTAATTGTTGAATTTCTTCTAATTCCCATTTTTCAGTTAAAAATTTTATTGAATCTTCTGTATAGTATGTTTTTATTGATTTAATTTTTGATTCATTTAATTGAATATAGGCACAATGATTTGCATGCTTTTGATGCTCAAGCCATGGGTTGTCGCTTAATTCCCATTCATCTAACGAAAGACCACAAGAAAAGCATATAACATCATCATCACAACATAAAGGATAAAATCCTGCTTCAGTCAATTCAGTAAATGATAAATAATGTTTTGACCAAAAAGACAAATTACTTTTAAATTTTTCTATTCTCGAAGTTAACGTATTAAATCCATCCGAATGATTAAATGGTCTAACAATTAAACCAAAGTGTTTAGCGTAATGATAAAAGTCACTATTATTACGTTGAGTGACACTATAATGATACTGATTGATTATATTCGGTTCGTTATTAGATTCGATAGAGCGTTCGTTATTAGGTACGTAATTTATTGAATCTAGTAGTCGTCTAATTCGTGCAGATTCAGTAATATTTTCTATTTCTAATGAATCCAACATATGATCCATTTCATTAAGTAATTCTCTAATTCCAGCCATTTATGATAAGTATAAAAGTCGTTTTTTAGTCAAAAAGGCTCTGCACATAGGACAATGTTCAACTTTAGTACTGCATACTTCACACATAACAAAATGTCCACATTTAAAAACTACGTTAATTTGATTTTTCAAACAAATTTTGCACTGAATCTCATCAATATTAGTTTCAATTTGTGTTCCAATATCATTTGTAATTGGATAATTTAAATCCACAATTTGGACACGTAGAGCACAATTTGGAGATAATCTTCCGTGCAATAATTCAAAACGTGCTTCAGGATTTATACGTGTAAATATGATTGAACAAAATGCACACTGAATTGTTGAATTTAAGAGTGTATAAAAATATCCTTTTTTTGCCAATTCACAGCCGTATGATTCGCCGAATGGAAATTTATAATTTTTAAGACAAAATGTTTTTGCACGATATTCTTCAAAACGTAACAATTGTAACAATTTTGGAATATTAATTATTTTGTTTGAATTATTAATTTGTGGTATATGAATGGGATAAAACTTTTGAAAAAGTTTATAATTTGTATTTGAAGTAATAATAAAAGGTAAATTTGTTAATGAAAATGTTGATTTCAAATTACGCATATATTCATGATTATAGACACTAATACTTCCAAAAGTCGAATGTAGACATACAGGTAAAACAGACACTGCTTGTAAAATATTGTCTTTAATATTTTTTATTGAAATGTCAATACCAGATAAGTAGAAACACTTTGATGATAAAAGTCTATGTAATGTTATAAATTCTCGATAGTCTTTAAATGATGATTTACTTATTACAATGTTGCACGAAAAACAAATAAAACTGTCTAAAAGGCAATCGTAATAAAAACCGTATTTTGCAAGTTCTTCTTTATTTTCAAAACCAATATTTAACATAGAATATAATCTTATAGATTCATGTCTTAATAATTCATGTCTTATAAAGTATTCACTCATATTCCAACACAACACCAAAGACCGATGCACACAAAAGCGTGAAGTCCGCATTCCACAAGTCCGATGAAACATAAGCCCAAAGTTTCTCCATTCAATTTATTAAAACACTTTTTAAGATTCATTTTAAACAAAACAACGAATAATACAAGACAATACCAATATAGCGACGAATTGGTATAAGAAGCAATAATTGAAATACCAATCGATAAATTTATTTTTTAAAAACATTAGTCATAAATTGTTCACTTATAGAGCACCAATATAACAAGCATAAGCCGGCAAAACAATATATACGATTATTATTGATAAACATATGCAAACAGCACAGATCGCTTCTATGATTTTTCCTTTCATTTTAATTCTGATTAATTCTTAACATTGTACTCTCTTTTTATACCCAAATGGGTGGGTAGTGTAGTCTTTATTGATCATGCGCTTGTCATAAACCAGTTTAAATTGCTTATCAATAGTTACTGTATGAATCTCATCAAACTTGTTTGTAACAAATTTATTCTGCGGGACGTTCAATTTTTCTGTCCTTGAATTAATAATGTACTCATCTATTAATAATTTCATTGAATCAAAATTAATTATATGTGACGTTTCAAAATTTAGTGACAACCCTTTGACCTTGAGTATATAATCAAATGATTTGGTAGATGGCGAATAAACTTCACAACAATATGTTTTAGGACCACAACTTAGAAATTTTGTAATAAAATCTGTGGAATTTAATTCATTAGTCAACTCCCCTAAAAATTCACCTATAGGTGGAATATATTCTCCAGGTTTTGCACTGAAAATACATGAGTCAGTATCATAATAAAAGCAGCGTTTGCCTAATGAATTAATTAATTCATATAATTTTAGTCTTGCATATGCTGTGACGTAGGAAGCTATGACTACATTAGAGGTGCTAGATTCTTCCTTATATTCTTTTTTATTATTCCAACTAACTTGTATTGAGTTTTCATTGTATAAATATGCATCTTCTACTTCGACAGTATCATCAGATAATAGTTGGAAAAATTTTTCAGGTTCTGTAATAATTTCAGTTTTGCTCATTTTATGATTATCTTGTCCAAATTTTCCCCAAAATGAATTTGCGGCTATTTTAAACGTGTATCTTTTTCCAGCATTAAATTCGACATTATTTTTATCTAAAAGTATTTTTTCTTTTTCGTAATATCTTCTGATAAAATCATCCTTATCTTCTTCTGTTTTACAACTTTCAGGCCAGCCGGATGCTTCAATTTTACCCTTCAAACATGAGTTTATAAATGATGAAAACAATCCTTCAGTCGTATCAGTTAATTTAGACATTCGTTTAAAGTTCCAATATTCAAAGATTTTTATAATTCGGTAGCCATATTTTAGCGCTTCTTTTAATTCAGGAGTAACCCACACACCAATCAACGACCTTTCTTCGTCTGAGTGATTGCAAAAATATTCCTGATCTTTAGCACAAGTGTAACATAAAGTAAATACAAGTTTATTATTAATTCTTGAAGGCAATATGGGATAATATAGATCTTTTGGCGGCAAAACAATACAATATACGAGTCCATTAATATCAGTAATATCTGTGGTTTCAGGTGTTTCAATTTTTTCGGGGTGACCGATAGGAAACTCTCCATATTTGCAAACATAGGGGTACAAACTTGTAAAGTCGTAGTAATATATTTTTTCGTGAACACCAACTTCATGGTATAGCTTACTTGCATTTACTCTTCCCCCATAAAATGCATCTCTGGGGTACAAAGGTGGAGTATATTTTGAAGTTCTTATATGATCCTCAAAATATCTTTTCAACTCATTGCTAGACTTTTTCCAATTGTTGAATTCACATTCCCATATTTTTGTAATTTTAATATTATTAAATTTCTTTTCTCTTTCGATTGTGTCAATATATAATTTTTCAAAGGATTGTCCAGTCAGCGGATTAATAGTTGTACTTCTGTTTGATATATAACATTTAGGGCATCCGTGATAAAAGCAGCCGTAAAATTCAAATATTTCAGGCGGGTCTTGTATGAAACCATCAACATAACTGCCATTAAGGCAAAATTCTCTTTGAATAGTTGTATTTCGGCTTAATTCCAAATAGTCCAGCCATGAGTTTGATGCATATGATGTTCTATGCCTCTTGTTGATGATTTCTCTCGGGATTATAGCAATTTCAGATGGGTTCAAGTAATTTGTCTTATAAACTTCCATTACACTCATTGCCGATGTAATACATCTCGTAAAACAATCAATACCAAAACTATTTTTCCAAATGTCTCGAAAAATCATTACGGATTTCAATAAAATATCCACATCATTAATGCAATATTTCTTAATTTCATTTAAAAAATTAAATGTATTATTTTTATTTTCGTCATACCAATGTAGAAATTTTTCACGGTCTTCTTTCTTCATCAAATCGGGCTGATAATATTCCAAATCAGGCAAACTATCCAATACTTTATACCAATTTTCTGGTTTATTATACAAGTGTGGAAAATCACCTTTTTCTATATTTTTTATACCAAATGATTTAGGAAAATTCTTTAAGGGAATAGGCAAAAAACTTAATGAATCAATAAAATGAAATTGTTTAACTTTCATTGAAAGAATCTTTGTTCCCTTTTTAAGTATATCTTTTGGAAAGCAATTATTATCCAAAATATGTTTAATAATAAAATGTATATCATATGCCTTTGAGTTATGGGCAATTGCTTTGACAAGAATGTTTGTTTTAAATCGTTTCTTTAGAAATTCTAACTTTAAGGCATAGTTTAATAATAGAAAATCCATAAATTCTTTTAGACAATCTAAACCAAAAAATGTTTTTTCCTCACCACCACAAAAATTACAAAACATTAATTTTTGTTTCTTTACGGGATCCCAACACTGATCACAAACAATTTTTAGTGCTGCAAAATTTGGAACATGTAATCTTTCATTTTTTTCATTTGTATGAATAAAAGATTCAAAATCATAAAATATAAATATTTTTGGAATTGAATCTTCATTTTGAATAACAGATTTGTCGTTAGGCTGTACGAAACAATCATGATCAGAGATGGGTACGTCTTTTTTACAAATTCGGCATCGTTTATGATTACAAATGTGATGCTTAGTTTTATAAAACTTATTACATTTTGAACATATTTTAATTTGCCCGCAAACCTTTTTTGTTTTATGATTATGATAACATTTTAAAGAATAAAAAGTTCGACTGCAATCATTGCATTTAATATTTTCATCTCCATAACATCTCGGAGAAGAGAAACAATATTTGCAAATAAATTCACATCTATGGCTAGTGATATTCATATAACCTTTAAAACAATGTTTGCAAAAATAATTGCATCTGAGAAAAGCTTTAATTGATACCAAACAATCGACATGATTGTTACTTATATGTATATATAACTGTTTGTCAGAATATGGCCCACTAAATACTGGTGTTTTTGGTGCAGTCACAGCAATTATTTGATAACCTTTTAAAAACTCTTGAAATTTATATATTTCCTTAAAGTTGAATCCTTTTTCACTTATGGGTACTCCAGAAGCTTCGCAGAGTTTTATTGCCAACTTAGATTGTATTTTACCCGTATCTTCTCTCATTCTTCTCCATTGTTTTCCTCGTATACCATCTACGTATGCCTTTGATAAAACAAGAGCTCTTGCTAAGCATAATCCATCTCCCTTTACTGGTATTACTTTGTTACTATTTCTTCTCCAACGGTCAATATTCACATAAGAAATTTCATTCTTGCCTCCGTGTCTTGTGTCAACAATAAAAATATTTAAATTCAACTCTCCGTTTAACATAAATTCCTTTTTGCTTTGAAGTATTTTATTTATTTCATTTATTATCGAATTAGCCAAAAATAGTCTTCGTTCGCGAAATGGTAAGAAAATCTCTCGGTTCAAAAATTTATTTTTTAGCGATACACGTATATGACAATCGCCGTCAACATCTTTTAAAACTTCATCAAACGCATTTTCCATTGCTTTATACATTTCTTTCACAATTATTGATAACTCGTTTAGTGATACAGGATTATATTTAAATTTTACTTTATACTTTCTACATTCTGAACGAAATCTAGGATTATACTCCTTAGATTCGTTTGTAATTTCATAATTTATTTTATATTGATCCATTTGAAACTTACTACTTGAGCACTCTTAAAGAAATGAGACAAGTTTTGGATTTTTCTTCTTTTTATTTGCTTTTACAAGGTTAAGAGATACAACAAAACCGGTTATGTAAATATATAATCAAAACCGGTTATATAATTGATTATATAATAAAAAGATTATAATATAATTGATTAATAGTAAAAAGATTATAATATATATGATTATTCTGGTGATTAATCGGTGTATCTAGTATATAAAATAAAAAGCTATATAATTGTTTAAAATGTTTCTTCATTTACCCAATGAAACTCAGAACATTTTTAATCTCAAGGGCCAATCCGGTATTGTAATCCATATATTCAATTACATCTCTCATTAGCTCATCTTTCATCAATGCCATTTGATTGAAATTATTATCTCCTTCTTTTCCCAATATTGAGACTGTAAGAGAATATAAATTTTGAATATATTGATCTTCGCATTCAATCAATGCACTATCCAATAAGATTTCTCTATCTGCCATCTCTCCAAATTTATTTGAGCAAATGTGGTCACTGCCTGGTTTATAGCATCCGGGGCACATTCCCTTGATTTTCATACTTATATAATATTTCAGAGTAGCAATCAATGTATACCATTTTATTTTCTGTGTTTGTTCGTCTGTTGGAGAAATGTTTGTTAAAATAAAATTGAGTGCCGGCTGGTATTTCTTTAATGTTTGTAAATCCTCAAGAGTCAACACTAAGCCATAAACTTGATTTTCTTCCTCTGATAAAAGATAAAATCTTCCTTCATCATACGGTTTTATCGTAAGAGTGCGCTTTCCTGTAACCAATTTGTCACTGTCGTTGTTGGAAAACCAGTTAATAAGCCAATTAAACTCCGTCAAATAAAGAAACACACCAATGGCACGTTTATTGTTCCCCTTAATAGCTTTCACATCAAGCCAAGATGATATTTTTGGACGTCCATCTGAATCTCTTTTCTTAGTCTTTGATTTTCCAGACACAACATTCACAACTTTATTCGGAGTTAAAGAATACACAAATAAAACATTTCTTTCCATTTTCAAGTATTAATGAATTTTTCAAGAGTAAAACTATTGATGAACTTTTCTAGAATGAAAATCTATTCTCAAAGCTCTTGTATTTATACTAGTTTTACAAGGTTATATAAAGGCGTGGTCTATAAAACGTTCTTAATAAAATCATCCAATAGCAATTTTACAAGGTCATAAACACACCCTTATTTAAATAAATTACTCATTAGTAAAGTTATTCAGTTCCATGGCAACTTCTAAAAATATATGTGCTGTAATAGATGCCCAAGGGTATGGGTCCGGCAAAGCATTTTATGCAAAAGAACTAGCCATATACAATGATGAAACTAAACTAAGTTTGGAAATTGACATCCCGAAAGATATGGATGATAAATCAAAGAAACAAATATGGTTCCATGAGAATTACATCCACGGATTGCCAATAAAACAACTTACGCCAACACTACTTAAAGAGATTTCATTGGAAAAGGCTATTAAATTGTTATACAATAAAGTTAAGGCTGAAGACAAACCTTTGTTGGCTGTTAAGAATTATCAGCTTGAAGTGGTACTTAAAAAGCTTAAAATACCCTACATAGATGTGGATAAAACTTCAATAATTAACGAAATATGCCCAAAATACCATACATTTGAACAATTAGACGGTCGTACTACCAGCTACTGTCATATTCATTCGATGGTATACAAAAAACTTGGACACAAAACTTGTGCGCTTCGCAAGACTGAATATATTTGGAATTGGATCAAATCAAAACAACAATACGAAGATTTTTGTAATGAATATAATGAATCTGTTGAATAATCAAATGTAATGAAAAATTAATTTTAAATAAAGATAGAATACAATTTGAAAGTAACACAACTTAAAAATTCTAAGTTTTGAAAAAGTTTTTCAAATCAAAACTTTGAAAAAATTTAACTCAACTTAAAAGTTCTAAGTCTTGAAAAAGTTTTTCAAATCAAAACTTAGAAAAAATTTAACTCAACTTAAAAATTCTAAGTCTTGAAAAAGTTTTTGAAATCAAAACTTAGAAAAAATTGAACACAACTTAAAAATTCTAAGTTTTGAAAAAGTTTTTTCAAATCAAAACTTAGAAAAATTCTTCTAAGTTTTGAAAAAGTTTCAAGGTCACAACTATATAAAAAAAATAAAAACTACTTAAGAGTTGAATCAATTTTTTATTTGATATAAATTTTACAAGTTTTGGAAAAGTTATTTTAGAAAACTTAGAAAATTTTTACAAGTTTTAAAGACATTAAAACAAAAAACTTAGAGTTTTATAAAGTTTTCTTTTCTGAATTTCTTATTTTTCTTCTTGTCCTTTGATGAGCCAGGAGTTGCAAAATTTTTGCTGTGTTTTCTCATACTTGGATCCGATGTTTCCTTTTTTTCGATTTTCGGAGTTCGAGGCATTACGTTAATGATTTTGGCCTTGTTTCCAACAGTTTCCGTCTTAACCAATGAGGGCCACTCGATTGCTGGATGTTTTCGAGGAGGCTCTTCTTCGTCACTGGACTCATCATCGCTTGAATCACTTGAATCGCTTGAGTCGATAAATTCCTCAGTCAGTTTGGAGGCACCAATAATTTTTTTCTCCAGCGAAGGCTTCCACGAAACGAGTTCCTGAATTTCTTTAAACGATGGAATCATTCCCTCTCTTATGGCTTTGATCCTCGATTTGGCTAAAAATGAAAAATTGTTAATATATTATAACAGATTTTATTTAAAAATACTTACTTATAGTTTTGGACTTTGAATCCAATTCTTCTTTGAATCGATTGTATAGAGAATGGCAATCAATACCGTACACTCGGTATATCCATGAATCGATTTCCATAGGTGAAATTGGACAGGCACACATTTTCTCTTTTTAAGACTTATTACTTAATGCAATAGTCAGAGAAGACTGATTTTGAATTTCTTTGATCGGCTGTTATATACTAGTCTGAAAAATTTGACTACGCCTTTAAAATCTTGTTTTTTAATTAAAATGTAAATTTTAACCTTAACTTTGAATTATTTGTATAAAAAACCTTGAATTTAGCATAAATAGCCAAAAACGGCTACGCCCTATGGGCTCCCAGTGACTCCCAGTAGGCTCCCAGGTGGCTCCCAGTGGCTCCCAGTTGGCGCCCAGTGGCTCCCAGTTGGCGCCCAGTGGCTCCCAGTTGGTTCCCAGTGTTTCCCAGTGGCTCCCAGTTGGCGCCCAGTTGGCGCCCAGGCGCCCGGTGGTGCCCGGCCCTTCCCGGCCAACGCCTATGACCTTTAAATTTGCATTTGAAGGTCTGGATGGCAATTAATTGAATTAATTATGGATTTTAGACAATTAGTTTTGATTTAAAATTAGATAAATTTAATTAATGCAATTAAATTGCATTTTTAATTAATGTAGGAATTTTAGAAATTTAATTAAAATAGTTATTGTATTTAAAAATAGTACTAATTTAATGCTTACTATTAAATTGCGTTTTAATTTAGGACTACTGCGTCATTAAAATAGTGTCACTATTTTGTATTTGCAATTAATTATTGTTAAAATTATGTTATAGCAGTTATTTATTGCAATAATTAAGCTATTGTTATTGAATAGTGCTATAATATATGCAGATTCGTTTCAACTCTTACTTAAACTACTATTATTAGATTTAATTAATATAATTAAATTTCATCTCATCCAAACCCAACCTATCCTAACTTCACCGAATCTATTCTAACCTCACCAACCTAACCTACCGTAACAAAAAAAAAACAATTGAACAGCTAATGAAATATGAATTTGGTTTTGATATGTTTGGATTGATTTAAATAATTGATAAGTTGGGTTTGGGTTAGGAGTAATTGGAACGATAAATACGGTTATCGTTATACTAACGCAGTCATGCGATGCAATACTAATCAAATGTGGTTTTGATTTTGAATTAATTAATGAAATTTAAAACTCATTTAAGACTAGAATTGAATAAATATCTAATGTTTTAAACTTTGGTTCAGAACAAAAGTTTCGTAAATATGGTTTAATTAATGGCATTGATATCCACGCGAATGGCTTTGCTTTCGTGCAGTTCGAGAGAGTAGATGAGGCACAGAATGCTTGTGTGGGGGAAAATCGATCACTTTTTAATAACAGAAAAATCGGTAATTATTCGATAGTTTTGTTTCTCATTAAATATTTTTATATTATTTAAACTCAACAGAAGTTCGAATGTTCGACAAATCTGGACATCCGATAAAAGGTAGGCAACAGAATCGCGAGCGGAGTCGAAGTCCAGTACCCCGCGGACCAACTGGTGGTCCCACCGGCACAAGACATGGCTCTAATATACCGAATATGAACCAATTCGACGATCAGTTTGGATATCCTCCCCCGCCATCAGATCCAGTGGTGGGAAACGATGCGGAGATTATTGTTGTCAATAAAGAGCAGTGGTTTGTATTGGTGTTCACTATAAACGGGGATCTGGTTTTTATTTACCTGTAATTTATTGTGTATTCAGGGCTTACGCGGATATGCTTGAGAAGCGTATAAGACGT
>JAQGCU010000010.1:0-11659 GCA_034700085.1 Hermanniella dolosa
GGGCGTTCGCTTAATTTAACACCTAATCTAGAATAGTAGTGTTACAAAGCTTTCGATAATGTTAATTAGCAATAATATAACTGGGGTTACTTAGCGTATTTTTTTTATAATAAAGCGATAACAACAAGTACGTATAGATATAACGATAATTAAAAATTAAATAATTAAAATTTGGATTCGGATAATTTTGTTAGCAGTTTTGATGTTCTGTAGTTGCCCACAGTCGAGCTCACATCGCCATTGCTATCAAAACGTCTGAATCGTCATTAACTTTGCCGGGTCTGGTTCCGATAATTTGAGTATATGTCGTCGACTTTTGTAACATAATTCTAATTTCAGCTGAGTAAATAATAGCGGTAAGAACCCTGTTCTCCCACTTAAAGCTTAACTAATTTATTTTCGATAGCAGTAAGAACCCTGTTCTTACGCTCAAAGCTTAAATATATATGGACAGAGCCCTGCTCTCCCATTCAAGGCCTATTTAATTGATTCTATTTTACTTAATCTAAATGTGGGTTAGAACCCTGTTCCCCCCACTAAAACTAAATAAACTCATCTAAATGAAGGGAATAACAATGCAGGTTTCTTAAACTAATATGCTTTAGCTTTAGGTAGCGAACATATAATTGTTGTTAAGTTCTTAAATACAACATTGATTAATAGCTAATTTTTCTTAATTTCTTGTGGTTCGATGAGTTTAACAGGCACAGCATCGGTATCAGGATATTCAGGTTCGACCATAGTTCCCTCGTCATCGTATGGTGCGATTAACTGTACTTTTGGCATAACGACGTCGTCGGGGTCAATTAATTTTATAGGAGTTTCTTTGATAGATTCGTTGTAGTCTTCTGGTTTTAATTTTAATAATGCATCTCCGAATACGTCGTCAAGTTCTGGTTCTCGTTTGAACCATTTCTTTAATCTTATAACGTTGACCTTCTGTATTCGATCTGGATTATTGCAATCTTGTATTTTATAAGTATTTCTTTGTATCTCATATCGCTTGAGTACCTTCCACGGTCCTGTATATCTATGTAATAATTTTTCACAAACCCCTATTTTTCTTATTTTTGTGAAAAGACCGACTAAGTCTCCCTCATTGAATGTATACTCTTTATGATGTTTATCATAGTTCCGTTTTTGTCTTTCTTGTGCATCTCTTATATGTTCTTTGATTAGATATCGCGCGTCAGACCATCGTTCTGGAGAATACTTCACATCATGATCGATTTCGAGTTTAAGTGAGATATCTAAGGGTAACGACGCTTCGAAACCGAAAAGTGCGTAATAAGGAGAAACTTGAGTTGACTGATTCAGAGAGGTATTGTATGCGAATTCAATGAACGGCAATACACGACTCCAATTCTTCATGTTTGAGTTACAATACATGGAGATACTATCAATTAGAGTTCGGTTCGCTCTTTCGACCAAACCATTTGATTGAGGATGATAAGCGGCCGTCTTTGAATGTTCTGTCCTGAAAAACTTAAAAACATGTTCCATCGCATCGCTCACAAATTGTCCACCTCTGTCCGTTAGCACGCGTTTAGGTGCACCGAATTTACAAATGATTTTATAGAGGAAAAAGTCAGCTACATCTTCGGATCGCGATTCTGGTAGACTACCAGTAATGACGTACTTTGTTGCATAATCGCAGCTAACGATTAGCCATCTCTTTCCGTCCTGGGTCTTAGGCAAAGGCCCAACTAGGTCAATACCTAGTAAGTCGAACGGTTTACCAGTTGGGATCGGTTGTAGCAGACCCTTGGGTAAGCCAGGATCTTTCTTTCTGAATTGACAGCATGTACAACTTTGAACAAATTTCTTAACACTTCGGTCTCGTTTGGGCCAAAAGAATCTTTTGCGAATTTTTCCTAACGTTTTGAAGTAACCAAAATGACCACCTGTTAGCGATCCGTGGATTTCCTGCATCACATTCTGACGTAATTTCTTAGGTAGACAAAGGAGTAGTAAGGGTTGACTAAAATCATCAAATGTTTGTTTATATAATAAGTCATCTTTAATAACGTATTCTTTGGAATAGTTTTTGTTTTGTTTCGACAATTGTTCTATAAGATAATAGCACCAGGGATCTCTGGTTTGGGCTTCTTTCATGTCTACGTCTGAAGCAAGGTATAGCGGTACTGCTTCGGTTGAGTCTTCCGAATATTCTTTTTCTATATAATATTTATTTTCGTTCGGTTCATAACAATATGGTATTTGAAAGTTTAAGTTGATTTCAGGAAACTCTAGTGTATACGTTTTATCTGATTCAATAATTATTGATTCGATTTGGCATCTAAGTAGACAGTTGTTACTTTCTTTAGCACAGCACCGTTTTTTGAGTTTGTTAATAAAATATAATGGTATTTCTGTGTCGTCGTCATTGTCTGATTTGTCCTGATTGTTGGCAGGGTACCTTGAGAGGCAATCAGCATTTTGATGTGTTTTACCGCTTTTGTATTCAATTGTGAAGTCAAATTCTTGTAAGCGTAGAGCCCACCGAACTAGTCTTCCGGATACATCTTTTACACGCATAAGATAGCATAAAGCATGGTGGTCGGACCTCACGATAAAGTGATCGCCAGCAAGAAAGTGTCGGAGTTTTGTCACTGCAGTTACTATTGCTAGGGCTTCCTTGTCACTAACACAGTATTTAATTTGTGCTTCGTTAAATGTTTTGCTCCCGTACACAAGTACTCTCTCTTTCTCATCTTGCACTTGGTGTAGTATCCACGCGTACGCGTAGTCTGATGCGTCGGTGTACAGGATTAACTTTGCGCCTGGGATATAATGGGCTAATACGGGACTTTGAATTAATAATTGTTTGAGTTGTTCAAAAGCTTTTTGGCATTCTGGAGTCCAATTAATATTCTTTTCTTTCTGTCCTTTCTTTAATAGTGAGGTGAGAGGTTTAGCGATGACGGCATAGGATCTCATTAGTGATCTATAATAACCGGTTAATCCAAGGAAAGATCTTATGTCTCTCTGTGTTTTGGGGACTGGAAAATTTTCTACAGCTCTAACTTTTTCTTTATCAGCTGATATTCCATCAGACGTTATTACGTAGCCTAGGAACACTGTCTCAGTTGCTAGAAATATGCACTTTGATGGTTTAAGTTTTAGATTAAATTCTTCAATTCGTTTGAACGCAAGTTCTAAATGCTTTAAATGATCTTCAAACGTTTTAGAGAAGATAATTATATCATCTAGATAGACGAGAACGAATACCCATAGATATCCGCTAAAAACTTTATTCATATATCTCTGAAAACATGCCGGGGCGTTTGAGAGACCAAAGTTCATTACATTAAATTCGAAGAGACCTTCGCTACAAATAAAAGCAGTTTTGTGTTTGTCTTTTTCTGCTATAGGTATTTGAAAATATCCGGAGTGAAGATCGAATGTGGATATGTATTTAGAGCCTTGCAGGGAATTAAGCATCTCTTGAATTAGGGGTAATGGAAATTTGTCTTTTATAGTAATAGCGTTAAGGCCACGGTTGTCTATACAAAATCTTATACTTCCATCCTTTTTTACTACAAGGACAATAGGTGAGGCGAACTCGGAAGTCGATTCTCTGATTATATCATGAGCTCTCATATTGCTTACTTGTTCTTTAACTATTCCGCGTTCTTTAAACGAAGTTCTATATGGGTGTTTATGAACGGGTTTATTGTCACCGATGTCAATTGTGAACTCGACACCCTTAGCAACCGTCAATTCGTAGAGAGAAAAAGCAAATAATTTTCTATTGGTTTCTAGAAAATTTGTTAAAATAGACTTTTCTTCAGGATTATTAGTTTTGATTTGAAGGGAGAGGTCAAAGATCGGTGGCTTCTCTTCTCTTAGTGGTTCATGATTTAATACCAGACAGACATCAAAGTCAACGTTTATTCTTTTTCTATTGATGTCACTTTCTGGGACTTTACTGTGTAATTGTATAATTATTTCGGAATTTATGTCTTCACCAAAATCTTGTGTGAATCCTGGTTCATTATTACCGAACAGTTTTAAGGTGATTTCGTTGGTGGTGTGGTCAAAATTGATACAAGATAAGTTACTTTTGCAGAAGTCTAGTCCCAACAACACGTCCATAGGTAGATTAGGTATTATGAATAATTTTTGATTCACTATTGTTTTATCGGATGGATAGAATTTAATATTTTCAGAAACAAATTGATTAATTGGTATTAACTGTCCTCCTATCAATCTAGCAGTATAAGTATGGTCTGTTTCGAGTCGATAAAGATTTAATCTATTGGTTAATTCTTCATTGATATATGAAACGGCTGAGCCTGTATCGACAACGGCGATCAGGTGTTGCTGGTTTATATAAATGAGGATTTGTATAAGGTTTTGGTTTTGTGAAGGTTTACTTATAAAATAATTAGCAAAATCCAACCCTTCACTTGGATTTGCTTCTATTAGTTTTCCGACTTCGGTTTTGTGTATTGTTGAAAGGCTGGTCGTTGTTTACGAGGTTTAGTGCAATCTCTTGCAAAGTGACCAAATGCTTGACAATTGTAGCATCTCGGCTTTCCTTCTGTATTGCGTTGAATATTTGTGTCATCTCTCGGTTGCTCTTGGACTTCAATAGAAGAAGCATTTTCATTTGATTGCGGGCCGGATGTTATTGCTGGACGATTTGGGTAGGCTACTGACTGCGGGTTTCCGTTGCGGTAAGCCAGATAATTTCGTTCATTAAAGGGAAATCTGTTGTCGCGTATATCCTCTCGATAACGATTAAAACGGTTTTGTCTAAATGGTGAGTAATTATTATAATTTTGGAAGCGATTGGTTCGCTTCATTTGTGTCAAATCATTTCTTAATTCCTTCAGGGATTTTGCAACGTTAAGTACGTTTTGCTGTAAATAATTAAATGAGTCATTTCTTGGTTGTGCATTTGTTATACGATCGGGCTTATCCTTAAATTCCACGTGCTTGATCCCACGTGATTGAGTAGTCTTTAGGTCACATCGTCTATCAACTGAATTTATTAACTGTTCTAATTGTCCTGCTTTCTGTATGAGTTCGTCTACTGTACGTATCGGGCTCTCAAGTGATAGAGTTAATATTTTCTCATAAAGCGAATCATTCATTCCATTAATGATTAATGAAACAATAAAATTCTCCGGTAGTGCAGGTCTGATTTTTAACAATTTGCTTTCCTTTTGAATAATGTAATTAGATATTTCTTCTTCGCGTCCTTGTTTAATATTGTATACGCTTTCTACAGAGAGAATCGAATCCCTATGAAATTGTCTTTTCAAAAATGTCTCCACTGCATTCGACCAATTTGTAATTTTACGTGTTCTCATTAAGTCCATAAAATATTCTAAATGTTCTGTTCCCTCGAAGGCATCATAAAGGTGATTGAATTTCTTTTCTTCCCCCCAATTGTTTTCCTTACTGACAAAATCAAACTTTTCAATCCAAGCTTGTATGTTTTTCAAATCAAATTTTGGTACGCGTATTGCATTCGATATTGAGGGAAAATTGTAATGATGAGGTTCTGAATATGGGGGCGCAGAAGGTGGTAAATTGTAATTGCGTTCATTATATCCAGTATACTGATGCTGTTCTGCCAGATTTTCGGCAGTTTTATTTGGATCGAACTGATTAGTCGAACATGGCGGGCAGGTTTTAGCTTCGGGTTCGTCATCAGGGCATTGAGATGTGCTCAATACACTCAAATTATCTGCGAGTACGTCTTCTGATATCATTGTGTTAACTCCTGTGTCATAGAAAGAGAACTAATTGGTTTACTTGGATTAGGCAAATCAGTTTGTGTTGATTCGTTTATTGATTGTATAACTGAGACATTAGCAGTTCCGTGCCATCCCTTTAAATCAATAATTTCTGGAGACTTTTCGTCCCATTTAATTGTCTTTACGGGTATGTTTACTTTCAAGGATTTTCCTGGCGTGTTTCTTTTCATATTTTTATCAAGGAAATAATATTGGATCTCTTCAGCCAGATTAAAGCATTTGTTGTTGTCTAAAGTCCAGATATTTTTAGGATTCATAATAGTGATTGCCACTGTGCCCTCATCTACTGTTTTAAGTGGTATTTGTATTATTGCCTCCTCCACTGTTTCCCATCTAAAATGGTTGACGCGATTGTAAGCGCTCACGACTATGGTAAATTCTGAATGTGGATAACTCACTCTACAAGATCCATAACAAACGGATATCTTGGAGGTCCGAAAAAACGCGTATTTTATGTAAAATATTAATAGTATCACAAATAGAAATACAAGAGTCAGATTAGCAATTGTTGCAGCACTTTGTTCGTTAAATGTTTTAAAAACTACTGTTGATAAAGCGTGAACTGATCTTGTTTGAACTATTACCACGCCGCCTAAGAAAAATCCGAATAAGCGAGTATAAGTCAAGACACCAAAAATTACAATTAGTGTCGTCATAATTCTGAGGAAATCACCAAAAATTGAAATGTAACCGAATATAGTCGTATGTTCTCTTGCAAATCTCGCTTGATATTCATTTGAATATACCATCGCAGCCAACTCATTTTGGGTTTTATACAAATACGCCGATATAGAGGTCAGATGTTCATTATTAAATTCGAATTGAAACTGATATTCCTTCGGGTCAAACTTCCTTATGTATGTAGTATCATTAGTAAATAATAAACTATGTAATCCCAAGCTGTGTTGTGTATTGTTTATATTCTGTTTGACCTTATTCAAAAACTCCGAATGATACGATTTGAACGTAAAGTTGGATGAACTTTTCATTATACCAGAAAAAGGCCCTAAAATTGTGTAATTGATTCTTCCTAAGAAGATTTCGCAGTGTGACCCAACTTCTACAGCCGTGGCCCACGAGTTCGGTATTATTTCTCGCGACGGTTCGTCCCTACAACGCAGAAAGTAGTTCGGGACTATTTCGTTGTGAACAACAAATCTATATTGGGATATTGCAATTGGGAAATATTCTGATAGCACCCTTTGTTTGAATTTGCAACTTTTAATTATCCTGTTCTCATTCCACTGATAAATTGCTAGTCCACACTCACTAGGGATACTTAGAGCGTGCGATTGAAAGCTAAAGCAAATCTCTTTATTGCCACTAATTATACAATGGAAATCATCAATATTAGACTCTTTCCACAATGTTTGTTGATGTATTAACCAATAGTGTTGTGGGTAATCAAAGGAAATTAGTTCGATCGAATCATTCGATGAATCGAATAGGTCACAAAACCCACCGAAGCAGGGAAAAGGGGAAGACCTAGGTGCTATTAGTTGAAATGAGTTTGGTCGATTTGGTCTTTTTAACGGGATTTGAAGATTTACCCAAAGTTCATTTCTTTCTTCATTAATGTGAAAATTAATCAATGGTAACAGATAGTATAAATGATATTCGTCGTAGTCAATTCCCAATTCATAGCTGTATTCCACTTTCTCTCTTACAGTATCTAATATAGCTTTAAGATTCTTCCAACTTATTAAACTATGGCTTAAAACTGATCGTCGCAAATCGGAGAATATTAGATCGAATTGTGTGATGACGTCCATTATAAGAGCCATAGTATTCTGTACTGTGGTTACCTTAATCATGCGATACATTGTGTTAAATGTTAATAAGCTCAACATCCATTGATTTCTTTCGAGTTTATCGATTTCTTTTCCAAGAACATGTGCCACATTTTGAATTTGTAGTTCTGTTGCCTCTTTCAACATATCGATCTTATTGTTGAGGATTTTTGTTGTTTCATCTAAGGCACGGGAGACTCCAATTAACCTATCCTTCAAAACCATTGTCATTTCCATTGTCTGTCCTAAATTATTAGCCAATACATCTACTCGGTCATTTAATTCATTGATTTCTTTGTCGTTATGGAGCAGCCAACCCCCAAAAAAGGAGGCCACCGCTAATACGCCCCCACCTATAAGTAGTGTTGTGGTTACGGGCTCTAATCTCTTATTTCTTATTAATTGTCGTCTTTTAAAATCATCAAGTGCGGCTTTAGTACTCCCAATTGAATTTTTTATTAATCTCTCTATGCTGTTCTCTAAATTTATACACGTAATATTGAAGACATTCTGAAAGTTTCTGAAACGATTAACTTTAACATCTTCAGCTACACTTTGATTAATAGCGTTCAGAAAATTCGTACATCCGATTGTTGGCATCGAGTCTAGAAAACTCGAGTTAAAAAGCGGCAAAGGGGTAATTAAAATGTGATTCCAGACCTGATCGAAAACATAAGCCCTCCCTTTTAATGAAAAGTGAATTCCATGATATGCAGTTTCTAAAAGAATATTTTCGGGTATCGGATCTAATTTTGTTGTTTTGTTGGCACTTTTTCTATTATTGTCTGACTCTTTTATCGTTAGTATGTTTCCTTTCTCTGGTGGTATTATATTACTAGCCAACTGTACAGGTTGAGACTGAGTTTCAACTTCAGGGGTCACAGGAATAATGTCGAGTAACGTTTCATCATCGACATTCTCAGATATTTTCTCTGTAATCTGCGTTTGAATTTTGGGCTTTAAATTCTCTCCGGTTATTGGTCGATAAATAGCGTAATCTTTTTCTAGATATTCAGTTATGTTTGCAGTTATATCAGTTATTTTACCAAGGAGGCGATTATACAAAATTGTTTCTTGTTCAACATCATCGAATTGCATTTGGGATTTTGTCATATCATATTTTCTCGCTTCTCTAATCCAATAATTCAGTATTTTTGGACCTCCATTAAGAAAGAATTTAGCAAAGTTTGTATGGCATTCAGTAGGCAATGAATTGAAATGCTTTTTCAAATCAGGTTCATCAATTACATTGTTAATGTCATGAGGACATGTTTGACTCAGATTAAAATAATCACGTAAGAAAGGGTTGATTTTGACAATAATTGGTCTCATATCAATATTATGAATACCACTGAGAAGTAGTGATCTTTTTGTAGTATTACTGGCTTCGATTCGATTACTACCGAATAGAGGAGACCGAGATAATTGTTTTTCCTTTTGCGTTTTAGGTTCACTTCCCGTATAGTTTGTTATATTGTTCTGGGTTTTGGATTTCTCAGATGTTATCTTTGATTTCTCCGTCATATTTGTATTGTTGAGTGTTACATTATTATCCAAATCTTGCATTTCATTAATCGTATAAGTCCGCGTTTTGTTTACTTGTGTAGTGCTATCAAAAGAGAATTCCTTACTTTCAATGTGTTTGTAATTTGAATTAATCAGAGATTTAATCTGTCCCAAAAGTTGGTTGAACATATTAGTCAATAGGCTGAAAATACTCTCGATCTGTTCGTATTCCTCGTCTGTTTTGGACCATTGTGTACCGTTTAGTGTCGTGTTAGGGTCTGAGGACAATATTATTTCTTCACTTTCATCGATTATATATTCAATACCGATCGTGTCTTTGGTTCCATTTCCTTTTGTGTCGTTCATAATATTCACCGTTTGGTTAGTATTTTCGTTAACAGAGAAATCAAAGTAGTTATTCGGATATTCTTTGGTTATAGAAATTGTATCATTTCTAGAGCTTTGTTCCTCTGAAGGTTTCATAGATTCGATCCGTTCATTTGATTCGCGTACATAGGTATAGTTTATGTTATTAAACGAATCATATAAAATTACTACATTTAACTTATTCTCGAACATTTCTGTAACGTTAGGCTCTATAACTGGGACACTTATTGATTCATTATTTGCGGTTTCGTATGTGATTATATCTTCGTTGAAGTCAATCATGTCATGATCGAGGCTTTCGTCATTATCGGTAACATTGATTTTATTTTCTATTTCTAAACGAGTGGTGTTATTTTCATAGAGAGGCATCAGTTCTTTGGAACCAAAATCTAAAATTCGCACCTTTGGAAAGCTTAAATTTTGAAGTGATGTCACAGAATAATTTGAGTCACTGATATTATTAGACAAATCAATATCCGAATTAATATCAGGAATCACGACTAATAAATCCTCAGCGGATTTATTAGAAAGATCAACTTGGTTAATAGACTCCAAAAGTTCCACTGGTGGTGTGTTAGATTGGGTTGTGGTCGGAGTTGCCGATGGTTTTTGTTTGTTTCTTCTAGGCCAATTAATCCTTGGTTGAAATTTCCGAGCGTCCGGCCTAACCCTCCTTTGCACGGGACTCGGCGTAGCTGATGACTGATTTTGTCCCTCAATCATCCCATTGTAATTATACAAGAACACAAGTATTACGACCAATAATACTGATTTCATATTGCTTTTCTTTAAACAACTCACTATTTGATAAGATAACTAAACTATTTGTCACTGTGTTATCAGCGAACTGTTATTAGCGAACTAATGTGTTCACCTCTGAGTTATCGCTAAACTATTTTCAAAATAATACTCTCAATCGCTAAACTATTACCTCATTCCGTACTAGCAGCTACTTATAAGGATTTGTTTATTTTAATAAATTGGCTTTGACTCAACCAATGCTTTATTCTGGAATCAATGACGAATGCAAAAATAACTTTAAGTGTTTTATATTTAACTTACTTACTCAATGCTTACTTACTTACAATCCATATATAGAACAGAGAATATACAAAGTTTTTCGTTGCATAAACATTTATTGAAACCGAAATAAATACTGCTTACATTGCGTTACATTACTTTAAATATTAGACAGAAATAAATATTTACTTTTATTATATTTAGTAAAGTTTTAAATATAGTTAATTACTGATTATATTAATCATGCATTAAAGAATAAAAGATATAATAAGTTTGAATTACGGTTTAGCATATAATCAAATTTAAATATATAGATAAATATGTCTCTAAATATTAGTTGAATAATCACTTGAAGCACTGCACAACACTGATGCGTAGATGTTACTGTTGGTTATACGGGTAATCATCATATGGGTTGCGGTGGCGGCGATAGTAGGGATTATAAGGTGGTGGTGGAGTAGGCGCCACTTCATCCTCATCTTCATCTTCGTCATGTCGAGGTGGTGCGTTTTGTATTGGAAGTCTCGCACCATAAGAGTTATAGGCATCTCGATCGCGCTGGCTAAAGCTATGCGATATCAGTGCGTCGATTATCGGTTGTTGCCTATACCGACCTCCCTGCGAGTTTTGTGGTGGAAGATTTAGGATGTTTCCACTGAAATTGACAATTGTCTGATTCCCGGATATATTGGTCACTGTTGACGAAGTAGCGACTGGCGGAACGGGGGCAGGCGGTGCGTCTTCATCTAATATTAATTCGGACTCAATGTTCAAATCAAAGAAGTTATTTATGCCAAATTGATAATATAACTTGGGCTGGAGTGTGTCCTTGGCGACGATATTCAATGCGTAAACGCGTCTTACAAAGGTCCCAAATGTTTCTTTCAATTCACGAACTCGCGATTTTACCTCGACCACCTCATAGTCTTCCACATTTCCTGGCAGATTATGATCTCGAATAGCTATATGTACTAACTCTCGGTATTTAGTTAAAGCGTTGAAAGGTTCTACGATTTTTACGACCTGTCCGCTCGGCAGGTTGAGGTGAATCTCATAAGTCGCAGAATTTGCCATTCTGCCAGCGTCGGCAGGGTTTGCAGAAAGGTATAACACTGGCGATCCTGACGCTTGAGTGGCTGGAGTAGTCAGCATATTATTGTTAATATTACTCTCTTGTGCGGCCTT
>JAQGCU010000011.1:0-11382 GCA_034700085.1 Hermanniella dolosa
AGTGGCCCCGATGGGCGTGGCCTAATTTCGCACTCCTGTACGAGCGTTTTTTCGCTCTCCTGTGCGACCGCTTTTTTACACTCCTATGCGACCTAACCTAACCTAACTTTAGTGGCCCCGATGGGCGTGGCCTAATTTCGCACTCCTGTACGAGCGTTTTTTCGCTCTCCTGTGCGACCGCTTTTTTGCACTCCTATGCGACCTAACCTAACCTAACTTTAGTGGCCCCAATGGGCGTGGCCTAACCTCGCACTCCTATGCAACCGCTTTTTCGTACTCCTATTGGTTAAAAGTAACCTAACCTCATACAGGAGTGTAACCATAGTAACCTAAGCTCGCACTCCTGTGCGTCTATATATTTGCACTCCTATTGGTCGAAAGTAACCTAACCTCGCACTCCTGTACGACCTAACCTAACCTAAGTTTAGAGACAGAAGGAGGAGCCTAACCTCGCACACCTGTGCGACGGCTTTATTTCACTCCTATGTGGCCTAACCTCAGACAGGTTTCAGCGCATGCGCTCTTAGTACCTGTAAGCACTAATTGAGTAATGCAGACAAACAGCTACTGCTTATATAGCTTTGTAGTAGTTGTCAAACCGGTTTCAGCGCATGCGCTCTTAGTACTAGTAAGCATTAATGAATTAGTCGTCAAACAGCTGCTGCTTATATAGCATTGGAGGTGTTTAGGCGGTTCTAGCGCATGCGCTCTTAGTACTAAGGTATTGCAGCCAATAGGCTTTGAATATGAACACCTGTTTATGTCAATCCTTGTGCAGGTGCAGGTGGGGACTGGTCCAGACCGGTTATTTGCAGGTGTTCGATCAATCCCCTTATATAAGGACGGGTAATTACCGAAAATTATTTAGTATTAAATTGGAGTTTAAACCTATAAGTTGTTTCGTTATTTATAAATATTATTACATCTTATAATAAATTATTGTGAATAAAATGGCTTCAAATTCAAGTATTAACACAAGTAAGTATTATTTAATATTATTTATCATTTAAAAATTAAATATTTAATATATATTTTTTACAGGCTTTACAGAAGAACTAAAATCAAAGTCTGATAGAGTTTTACTCAAATTACGCGAAGAAGCGAAAAAAGCCCCAAAAAAGCGAGCCGCTAAAAAGCCAAAAGAAAACAGTAAGTATTTTTATCAATAAATTCCATTTTTTCTCTTATCCTTCTTTGAAAATAAATATAATTAAAAAAATTTTAGAAACTAGATCCAAATGGGCTAAGATTTGCAAAAATCAATTCATCAAAAACCAGAATTTGGATCCAATTCAGCCATCATTTCATCAAAAATCAATTGTTAGCTGGGCAAAGGGGGAGAAGAAATCTCCAAAATGTATCAAATATGACGAAAATATTGAATACATCGGATCGGAATTGGCCAAATTTGATGAGAAAACAGCCCCGAAAAAAGTTTATAGAGCTCGAACTGGTTATGAAAGTCGAACTCTTATGGAAGATATCAATATATTAAATGATATGCTTCCATTAGAATTAAAATACGAATAAGACTTAATTTGCTAATTATTTTTATTGATTAAAATTGTATTCATTGGAATTTATTTTTTCTTTATTTAATTAAAAATTTAATTAATTTTAAAATATTGTTTATTTTATTTTTGTTCTGAAGTTTAATTGAAAATAATGTTACTCTCTACTACTATTACACCAACAGGTTTCAGCGCATGCGCTCTTAGTACTAGTAAGCACTAAAGCAGTAGCAGTCGAATCGGTTCCAGCGCATGCGTTCTCAGTACTAGTTAGCACTAATGCAGCAGTAGTCAAACCGTTTCTAGCGCATGCGCTCTAAGTAATAGTAAGTACTATTACTGTAGTAGTCTAACAGCGGCTGCTTCTATAGCATTGTGACTCATAGCATTACTGACATCATATATCAGCTTTTAATAACCGGTTTAAACACTTAGTAAGCTATCATATAAATAATTACGCAATAAGGATTCAAATTAATTAATTATTTATTTATTTCAATCAAAATAAATTTACAAATTATAAATTTCATTAAACAATTTTTCATAATTATAATCATAAATAAAATCTTTAATTACTTCATAAAGAAATATACTATCTTCAGTTGATTTAAATCCAGTTGTTATAACTACACCTTTGTTATGAACAATAATCTTCTTTTTATCCAAACTAAGTTGAATACCAGTAAATAGCTCCGGTTCATAACTACAGCGAATATCAAAATCTTTACACTTTTCTTTTAAATATTGTGACAATTGAGGTAAATGTAATTTTATGCCCAAATTTGATGAGCCAGCAATGTTTTGAACAACAATGTTCTTTATTCTAATATTATATCCAAATTTTTGAAGTTTTCTGCCGATTATTCTTATACTTCTCCGGCCTTCTTCAATAGATTTACTGCCGGTTAATATCATTTTTCCCGAAGAGTATATTAAAGCAGTGGCGTTTGGATTTCTTAGGCGTAGTATTAATTGATGAAATTTATTTTGATGAAATTCCACATTAATAAAATATTTAGCAATAATTTTTAAATGTAATTTACAATTAAAATCAGCGGTTAATGTAATATTAGTCACTCTCCACATGATTATAAAATATTTCGAATAACTTAAGATTGATTAAATGCTGACAACACAAATAACGTAATTTTTTATTTCAAATCAGCCGTATTTGGTTCTTCTGATGAAACAGAGCAGTCTTCCCAAAACATATCTGACACTTCTTTTATCTCTTTGTTTAATTCTTCTACATTATTAATTTTTTCTTTAGATTTGTTGATTTTCTTGATGACGTCATCAAATTTATAGCACAAATCAATAATTAATTTTTGTTTTTTCAACAATATCGAGACTTCATCAAAAGTTAGAGTCCAAATTGCCTCACATCTCGGTCTTTGTTGATATATAGTAACAAAATTGTCCTTTAAAGCCGGACATTCGAAGAATATTGTACATCGTCTTCCTTTCCACGAATTTGAAGAAACACTATTATTGATCCCTCTCATTAGCCATTTAAACTCATATACATTAAATGATAGAGCGGGCTTTATACTACGACTTTCATTTGAAAATTTATTTATAATAACACTTTTAGTGAATTTATTTATTGAAACAACAGTTTTTATTTCATTCACTTCAGATAATACAAGTTCATACTTCGACGACATGATTACAATAAATCCAATAACGCTCTTTTCTCTACTTATATACACTTTATATTTGCTGTCATATGTCTGGGTTTTTCCACTGAACGCTGATTGGTTCAATAATTTATGTATACATATGTCGGGTTTTCCCCTACACTCTGATTGGTTCAATAATTTATGCTGACATATATCTGGGTTTTTCCACTGCACGCTGATTGGGTCAATTATTTATGCTGACACCTGTCAGGTTTTATTCCCTGCACGCTGATTGGTTTAAATATTTTATGAGAATGTATAGAACAGGTATAGAAGAGGGAATGTTATAGTACTAAATATGTCTTTCATTAATGATATAGTATATTATAGTTTTTGTACTTACGTTGCTTGCACTATTTATAAGATTTATAATATTTATTTAAAATTAGATTCAATGGCTGAAGAATTTGAAAAGAAAAACAAAAAATTAACGATGGAAAACAACAAAAAGTTTGATAAAATATTTGTGCTCCCAATTGGTGAAAGTGGAAAATATAAGAAATACCTTAGTGTGACAAAATTAAATGGCGATCCAAATCGATACTTCGTGGATATTCGGGCCTATTATTGCGACAACGGCATTGAGACACCTACAAAATATGGCGTTAATTATTCAAGTGAACAGTTCTGCCAACTATTTCCGCTTTCAATAAAGAGTGAAGGCGATGGATATGGCATCACTAAAGATGGAAATAGCATTTCATATCGAGTGGAAGGTAGTGGTCTACTAAAGCTGATGAAGAATAAGAATGGAAAACAAACTGAAATTAAACTTACTCTACAAGATGTCCAACTATTAAACGACAATCTCAACGTAATCAAGATATTATTTAATAATTAAAATAATTTCATTATTGTATCAGTAATTAAAATTTTGAATTAATATTTTGTATAACTATAATTTGATTAAAAATAAAATTGATTTTTGAATTTAAATATTTCTCTTAATTATTTCATTTATTGAAAACCAGTTTAAACTGGTTTGTTTATTTCACATTTGCTTCCAAGAGGCACACCTGTTTATCGCACGTATGCTTCCAAGAAGAACACTTGTTTATCTCACGTATGCTTCCTAGAAATGAGATTAAGTTTAACCTTGAACTCTAGTTACAAACCAATCAAATTGATTGAAATTCATTTAGTCATTGATTGTCATCATTTATTATTTCTTTTCCTATTGGTTTAGATAGTATACACCTACAAACCAATTCTGATATAAATATAAGTTGCTTTCAAATGGTTTTAATTATGTTTTTCATACTCTTTACAATTGTGGTTATAATGAGTTTATCATTTTTTAAAAGAAAAATGAATAGTGAGGAAGAAAATGTTAAACGAGTGAAGTATAATAAAGACTCTTTCGATCGGTTTGGTGACGATCTATGCGGGGCTATATTGAACTTTCTTCCGCCTAACGACAAAGTCCGTCTCGAGTGCGTTTCAAATCAGTGGGCTCGGGTTATTTACAACGAGAGGCGTCTTGACTGTAAGGGTGAGATCGACTCATTGGCTATCTCCCGGACCATCGCTTTGTCAAGCCCGCAAGTGTTGGACTTTCTAACGAGAAAATTCCATTTTGTGCGCGTTCTCGATATCAACATATTTGTGGGAACCATTGTAACCCAACACTTCATTAAAAATCTGTCTTATTTAGAAGAGATTGGTTTTTATGGTTATGTTGAAGACTCGATGTTGTTTTTCTCCCAGTCGTTCAATAAGCACATACCGCAAAATGTGAAAAGAATACGTTTTTGCAAAGAGTTTATTGTGCCATCAGTTGAAGCGCTTCAAGACTTTTCAACAGTGTATGGAGAGAGAACTACAAGTCTATTCCTCAAGTTATCAATTTCCAGCCAACACCGTACTGGACTACATTATGAGAGTCAATGTGTGGATGTGTTGCCGTTCTTTAAGAATATAAAGCATCTAAAGATTTCATCGCCGATTAATGCAACACAAATATTATTTTTGGGTAGAAGACTAACTAAACTGCAAACAGTAGAATTTCATGACGTTGAGAACAAATACGTCAATCAGGTGCTCAACAATATTAACGTCTTTAAAAATATTACGTTATTCTCTCTATTTGCTCACCCCTTACATGATGGCATGAATAGAACAGTGATGTGTAGATTCAAAAGCTTTGAAAAAACTATTAATAAATTGGCAAAAGAAGGATACTCGGGGGCTTTTAAAAATAAAACCAGTCGTAATTGCTTCGTATATCTACCAAAAGCCAAACAATTACATATATCGTACAAGTACAACATAGATGGGCTGGAAAATAATACAGTCTTCAATGGTGTAGAGGTGTTGATGTTGGAGGCTGGCAATCAATTTGTTGGGGTATCGCTTTTGTTGGAAATGCTTAAAACTAATAATAGTATCAAAACTTTAATTATTAGTGAAGACAAAATCCAACAAAGTTTAATTGAAGTATTCAATGATAAAGCCAGAGCTAACAGACAAAACAGGTACACCATTGGAGTCGTCTCACCACAAATGCCTCAAAGATATTTTATGCAAAGGAATTTTTCTGTTTATTTAAATCAAAAATTTATTGTATTTGATCATATATTTGATTTCCCAATACCGAATGTAATAAATTTACAAAATGAATAAATTTTAAAATAATTTTATTGAAATTGAAAAGAAAATTGTAATACAATTGTTGAATAATAATAAAAATCATGAATAAAAATAAAATAAAAATTACATAAATAAGTCTTGTACTGATTTCCATTCATTGATCCAGTCGTTTTTCCACATCCAAAGGACATAACACTTTTGCTCTGCACATCGTAATTGGTTCATATCAGGTATTTCAATCTTGTGGTTATGACAATCGTTTGTCGGATATTGTTCCATAAGTTGATTAATATTGGGACAGCCAAAACATTCCAAATCAATGTACGGGATATCCAATTCAGCCAATAGAGCTCCAAGTTGTTCGTGTCGTATTGCCAAATATTGCCGTTTTTCACTTTTTATCATTCCATACAATGACTTTATTTGTTCTTTCGCGTCATCAGCAAATTTGTGATTCATTCCATAACTATTCATTGACATACCTAAGACATTATGAATCAGGTATTGATTGGTAATACGATCTTTAATATTCAATCGATAGCTCTTCAAATTAGTGTTACATAATATGGTTGCATTCACACCTTCACTCTTAATAGAAATTTCTCGAGGATAAAACTCATTATTTTGGAAAAATCCTTGAGCGTCCATCACTCCACAAACTTCTTTTAACAACTCCATGGCGTTCAAAGTCGTGTTTTGCTTTTCTAAAGTGAGGGATTTCCAAATACTTTAGCTTTTTCAACATTAAGTCCAAGTCTTCTATAGATTCTAGTTTAGCGCCCTCTTCTATAAAGAAATGCTTAATCTTGTCTTCAAAATATCTCGCAGGTGCCACTAAATATGGCGACTTTTTAGCCGTTTCTGATAATAATTCATCAAAATGAATATCAAAATACTGAGAAAGGCTCGCCACAACTACTTCTTTAGTATGGGCTTTATATAAATCGCTCAATTTGCAAGGAATAACCATTTTTATTAAAAATAATAACACAATTATTTTCATTTTAAATATTATAGTAAACTCATACCCTTTTATAGATTTTGTACTCTATATATTAATTTAGCTAATCTGTCATTCAAACCCGGGGTATGATTAAAAATAGACCTAAAGTCATCCATATCTCCGCCTCTACACCTACATGACAAATAGTATACACAGTACATACCACAAGTATCTGAGAATATAGATTGAAAACAAATAGGGTTTGACGTCCATTTTACTGATGCTCTTTTCAAAAATTGTATAATTTCTGGGTATTCAGGGGGATTTCCAAATGAGTCAAAATAATCTGCTTTACCGTTTTTATCTACATATACACATACCCAGTGTTCCCCCGGCATATCTGATTTGTCGGTATTTATTACAATACATCCAGGTTTAGGCATTTTTATAGGTAACATATCCCTAGGGAATGTGCCTTTAAACTCTTTAAATTTCTTTAAATAATAGTTAGTTTCACAAGTGTTCATTATTAAAAGCTCTTATAAGCTATACGACTAGAGGGTATTTCAATACAGTCGTCGTACTCACAAAATATTATAGCACTAACAGTTTCAATTAAGGCTTGGTTAAATCTTACTTCTATTCTAAGATTTCCCCTTTTGACCTGTGATACGTAACCACTCTTAACACATCCGTCAGATAAGTCAGGTGAGAAATTAAATCCAAAGAGTGTAAAACCTTTCAAATACTCATGTCTTGTTATATCAATATTTGTGTTATATCTTACCTGATTGGCTGTTTCAAATAGGCCATAATATTCTCTTATAAACTTTTTGTTTTCAAAATCTGGAGTATAGGGTCTTTGTGGATATTGCTGTCCATCTAAATAACACGCAATATATCTTAGGCTATAATTCTTAAAATTAAACGGGTTTAACTCGCTATGTCCATTGTATGCCTCATTACTAACAAACCCTACGTAAACTTTTCTGGGTAAAACCCCATTTTCAACATTATTTAGATAGCAATCTATGGTACCTTTTTGTATAATTACAGATTTTACCTCTTTCCTTGTTATAAAATAGCGAGCACTGGCATGTTCCAAGGCCTTATTATGGCCTAAAACTACGGCCGGCATTAGACGAGATCTATGAATAAACAATTTTGCCTCAATAATATCTACTTTAGGTATCAGGAATTTATCATAAATTAAATAAAATTTAGGATCATTGGGTATCAATGTGATACCTAATGTTACTCCACCAGGTAAAGCTTTATGCTGTTTTGCCATATCCAAATGTAATTTATCGCGTAACTCAAGCTCACACCCCTCTGTTACTGGAGAACTAGTAGGCCGAATCCTTAGACTTCTCTTATCGTTAACTGCATCCATATTATCTTTATCATCTTTGTGCCAAAAAGCGCACTCTAAGTAAGTTTGTTTTGCTTCAGGTGAAGCATTGATCTGAGTATCTAATAAAGCGAGATATGCGTAATTATTAGATGCTGACGTCACTTCAGACTGTCCAATCGACAGCTTAACAGCTTTAAACATTGAGTGTAGTAAATTATTTACAGGACTTATTTTCTTCCAATCATCTTGTTTAACATCTTTGTCAGTTGCCAAGTTTGTTTTCGACAAACTAATTTTAATACATAATTGTAGTTCACTTTTCCCTAAATTAATATACTCGTCTACTCCTGTATGGATTTCAAACTGTATAGGATTTTGAGCATTATTTATTACAGAAATAGGTCTATGTTCTGTTTCAATATCTCCTTCTACTATTAGTTGAGTAGGAGGCACTCCAAATAAATCAAATTCAGGCAAAGCCACAATAGGGGACAATTGGTGAATAGTTGACATTTTTAAAAATCTAACTTTTTCTTTAACTTCTTTTTAGGTTTCTTAGTTGCCTTTTTAGGTTTCTTAGTTGCCTTTTTAGTATTTTTAGATATTTTCTTCCTCTTATATAGCCTTTTGCGTTTCACACCTTTACCTTTTTGAGCCATATACTGATCCAATCTGTCTACTCCATCATTAACTATATTTCTAGAAGTTTTTATTAAACTACTTTTGGCGGACTTTATTAAATTTTTCCCTTGAGCGGCATCGTCCATAAAATTCATTACCCCTTCACCTCCTTTCCTAACTACATAGTGTAAAGCAGGTTTTAGCCAATGTAATAAAGTACCAAAAAATCCATTACCGTGCTGGGGATACCTAAAGCCTGAATAGGCTGATATACCATTACCAGCTTGTTTTACGTAATACTCTTCAAAATGTTTATCCATTGTTAATAATATATTTTAAAATAACAGTACTTTTATAACTTTTTAAAGTGTAGCGTTATTATAACCCTTCCAAATTTAAAGGGTATTACTTCCCCTGTGTCATCTTTTATGGATATCTCTATTGTTTCGAACTCATTACACATTACTGGCCTATATTGAGGACTTTCATATTTTACCACAATTTGATCCCCAAATCTAGAATTTTGCGGTATTTCCACTACTCTTAATATAGGTGCACACGTGTCCCCTATTAGCGTTGGGTATACTATATCACTATACACGTACATTGAGTGATAGCCTCCGGTAATCTCTACGGGATGTATTGCTTTAAACTCTTTTTCCCTATAGATGGCATCTCCTGTAAAAATATAGTCTACCATTGACTTACTATTGGCTTGGTATATATTAAAAATCTGTTTTCTGTCTTTAAGTCCCAATATATTTTCAATTTCTTCCCCTAAATGAGGATAAACTATAATACTTTTCTCTTTAAGACCCGCTTGTATTGTAACGATATTACTAACTTCATTATAAAATAATTTTGGGGGAATAACATCACTTAATTTAGATAAGATTTTATTTATTTCCTCAACTAGTTTTTGTGGACTTTCATAAAAACCTCCATTAATACTTAGATCTGAGTCATCTAATGTATTTAAATTATTCAAATGATTTCTCCCATAAATATTCCCCATTTCATCAAATAGGGTAATGTTATGTCTATGCAAAACATTAAACCAACTCTTTGTGTAAGATATCTCTGCTAACCCTACACCCCACTCCCCATTAAATGACACACTACGGCCTAATTTCGTTCTAAACTCGGCTATTGTATTATTTTCAAAAGACTTTGTCTTAACATTACTAATTAGTGTAATATATTCACTCATATTAATAAAATATACAGAAAGAACTATTCCTATGTGAGGGACAATAATAATATAAATTGGCAAAAATTTGCACAAATAGTAAAAATAAAAATAAAATAATTAAAAGCGTAACCTGTAACGCCACACAAAACATTTTATTAATTCTATATATTCAAAGCCTTTTATAGGTTATATATTCACTCATATTTGCAAAGTTTGTTTACAGAAAAAGTTACTCCTATGGAAAGGACAATAATAAAAATCAATAAAAATTTGTAAAACTATTATAGTAATTAATAAAATTATTAAAAATGCAATCTGTAAAGATACACAAATCATTTTTCTTAACTTGCAGTTTCAAACTCTTTTATAGGTTTTACGTCTTGTATTTTAATTTTCGGATTAGGCATTACATAACCTAAAGAACTTGTAAGGACAACTGTCCATAGATTTTGATTACCATACCCTAGTGTTAAATTCATTAAACTTACACATACCACTACAAATATTAACACTACCTGTACTGTGAATAGTATTAAGTCTGCTTTGCACACGTTCTTAAGCTCCATTTATATGAAATCAACTATATTTGCTGAAAATCTTTTAATTTATAATCTTTTATAGCCTTTTATAAATTTTTAATATACCTGTATTGTCCAATTAAAACAACTACAAATATTAAAAACATTTGTACGATAAATAAAATTAAGTCTATATTATTTTTAAATTCCATTCTTTATATCACTCTCAGGTATCCAACTATTGTATGACTCGGGATAGTTTAACCACTTTACAAAACACTCTTTAATACCTCTTCGAGTCCTTCTCTTTATAACTTTTTCAACTCTGTGCAGATTTTCAGTTATTTTTTGAATCTCTTGGGGATAAAACCTTTGTTCAGCAATATTTCCAGAGTAGTCTTTTAATTTAAATACAATCTGTTTATCTCCTTTTATAGTTTTCTCTACTGTATATATCTGATCTGTCCAATTAGGGTAAAAACCTCTATCAAAAGCCTTCAAATTATAGGCTTTTCTGACTTTATCACCTGTATTAATATTTAGATTTTGTTTAGTTTGCATATTAGTAGCCTCTAAAAAATTATTACATTTATAAATATTCTTAAAAACTATACTTTCATTAGTTTTATTAACATCAATTGGTCTCATTTTAATAGTTCTATGGAGAGAATTATTATATCCATTTACTAAATCTTTTAATATATTGATATATATTCTGTTCCCTTTTGCTGTAAAATACTTAAACATACGGCTTTTTAGAGATCTATTAAACCTCTCAACTATAGCGCACTTTATTTTCTCATCATTACTTGTAAAGTGTTGCACATTATTTTCATTCAAATACTTTTGTACAGTTTGATTAACAAACTCTTTACCTTTATCTGTCCTAAGGAAGAATGGTTTTCTTTGTGTAAATATTTGTTTAAAGGCTTTAATTATATTTGCACCTGTTTTAGTCTTAATAGCTATAGC
>JAQGCU010000012.1:0-11081 GCA_034700085.1 Hermanniella dolosa
TAAAATCTAAAACCAAAACAAAAGTGAAGTAAAATAAAATTGAAGGCATGTCTTAAAGTCTAAAAAAGAAGTTATAGCTATAGATATACAGTAGAAAATTGTTATAAGAGTTTGCAAAAGAAAGTCATGTTTTGGTTTCATATTTTAAAAGAAACTAATGTAACAATAATCACGAATTACTATATATCATGTCCTGAATTGCCAACTATTTTGTGAATTTCTGAAAAGTTTCATAACTTATTTAAATAAAACTGAACATTCCGGCTCATGTAATAACTTACTCTATGATATTTATTAGTTAATACTGTATAAACATATTATAAAAGTATAAACTTATATAACTTCTTATTTCATCGGTTGGTATGTGTTATAAAGAGGTATTAAATAATTATAATATTTTATTGAATTACCGATACGATGATTGTGCTAAAGAAACCTAAAATCACTTCCATTAATATTAGACGGTCTGCATATTATGTATTAGTTTTTATATAAACATAATTATATTGACGTTAATGTGTTAGAGTTGTTATTATGTCACTTCATAACCTTCACATAGATTGCATGGTTCTGTCTGGTACTATACTGTACAATGTGTTAAAGGTACAGTAGTATGAGTCTTTATGCATTGTTTAATTATTACTGCACATGTATATTCAACTCACTGTTGCTTTTATAAATGAAATATTTATTTTTTAACTTTTATTTTTCAAACTCACAACACATTTAAGCTCTATTTCACATCAATTTTGAAAATTTTATTTTATTTTCTAAATTTATTTTTACTGATTGCCTGCCTTTGCAAATGCTATTTACACTTTATTTTAGTAGTTGATAGAGAGAGACAAACCCAGCCTTACCACGCCCCCTTCTATCTAATAGTAGTAATCACACGCCGTGGGGGTTATTAATTAGAGGTACTGTGTTCCCCTCTTTATAATATACAGGGAATATGACGCCCCCCTTTTACCTGTATTAAAATAAATAGGCACAATTTTATTTTAAAACATCAAATTTTATTGACATATTTTCGTATAAGTTTATCATTGAGTAAAGGATTTTGAGTAAACAATTTTTTAAATTCACAACAAGACAGACCACTAGTACGTAGTTTTATATACGCTACGCAGTAGTCGCCACAGGTAATACACGTAAGACATTGTAAATATTGATTATTAATACTATAGTCATAACAATTATTTTCTAAAAAATCATAAAAATCTCTATGTAATGGTGGCAGTCCATACGAATCAAAATATTCACCGAATCCATCTTCATCGATATATATTGCAATCCAGTGTTCGCCAGGATTTTCTGCATCGTCTGTATTCGCAATAAGTGATGAAGGATAGCTTGTAATTTCAGGAAGTTGATCTCGAGGGTAGACACCAATAAAGTCTTCAGTATTTTCCAAATATTGTTCTATTTCAAGCGAATTCATTTCAGTGAAAATCCAAATAAGCTGATCTCTCTTCCGTAATTGTCAACAGATTATCGAATTCACAGCATATGATAGCATTAACTGCTCTTTCTAATTTCTTGCTAAATTGAATCTCGAATCTTAATACACCGTTCTTAGGGATATTTACGTATCCGCTAGCTTGTTGCCCATCCGATATATCGTTACTCAAATCAAACGCAAATATAGTGTATCCTTGTTTGTATAGTTCTTTTGTTATCATCAATTTCGCGTCATTATTATGTTGAGAGATGGTATTCAATAGTTCTAAATATTCTCTTGTATATAAATCTTGAGAAAAATCAGGTGTGAATGCTCTCCTTGGAAATTGCTCGCCATTCGCAAAACAGGCTATGGAGTTTACGAAATTATGTTTGAAATAATAGGGGTTCTTTTTATAATGCCCAGCATAGGCTTCGTTGTCAACAAATGCTAAAAAGACACGTCTAGGCAATTGTCCGTTTACGACATTTTCCAAATTTCTACTAGTAGCCCCAGAATCAATAACAACAGGTCGTACTTCAATTCTTGTAAGTGGGTATTTTACGGGGCTAATATTGAGAGCTTTCAGATGAGCATAAAGTAACTCATCAGTTACTCTAGATTTAGAAACTTTTAGTATAACTTCTTTATATTCAATTTGAGGAGTGATTGTATCATCACTTTTCATGAAGATAAATTCATTTTTATTCGGAATTAAAACAACTTTCAATTTCATACCACCAATGATTTGTTTACTCTGAGCACAGAGATCCAAATCCAGTTTTCCTTCAAATTCGCATATTTTTCCATTACTGAAATCTTCAGTAGGCGTAATTAAAGATTGTCGAGTAGCGTCAAGGGTATTATCGGCTGTTAATGTATCTTCATAGAAACCAGCACATTTTAAAAAAGTTTTACGGCTGTGTTCTGTTGAATATAATAAGTTTGTGAAAATACACCTAAATGAATAGGTTTGTAGAGATCTAGTTATTTGAACATCTCCAATGTATAAATCAACTTGGTTCCATAAAGAATGAAATGTATTATTAACCATAGAGATTTTAGACCAATCATCTGCTGTAATAGCAGCGTTACCAGTTTTCGATAGGAGAACACGAAATTTCACATAGACTTCAATATTAGGACGAATATATTCATTATTTGCGGTGTTTACAATAAATTCAATATGTCCACCACTATTTAGCTGGTTTAGAGGGCGAACTTCTTGAATAATTGTAGACTCAATAGATGTTTGAACAGGCGGGCGACTAAATAAATCCAAGTCGGGTAAAGCTGTTATAGGTGTATGCTCGCTAACCAAAGACATTTTTAAATGAATACTGATTCAACTGATCTTCTTGATGATTTCAACCGTTTATGATTTTTTCTTGAGGACTTCCTACCTTTATATTTTCTTTTCCTACCAGAACCGGTTTGAGCAAATTTTAATGCCCTCTCTCCAGCTTCGCTTAATAAATCTTTTCCAAATGATTTACCACGTGATTTTAATGATTCTACAACATTTTCTCCACCCACAACATCTGAGGCTATTTGAGAACCGGTATTTAGCGCTTTCAAACCCAAATATTTTAGTATTGGTAAACCGAACTGTTTGAATAAATTACCGAATAATCCTTGTCCTGTTTGAAATCTAATTCCTTCAAAACCACCAATACCGCTTCCAGCTTGATTAACGTAATAATTTATATAAGGATTCGTATACATTCTTATAACGTTTTCGGAAATGTAAAGTTAGATTAACTCTTCCAAAATCAAATTTGATAGGTTTGTTATTATCGTCCCGTATATCAATTTCAATTGAATCTATTTCGTTGCGTATAAGTGGATAATAATGAGGTGATTGATACTTAATTACACACTGGTCCCCAAACTTTGAATTATTAGGAATTTCAACAATTCTTAGCAGCTGAACTTCTGTATTACTCACTAAGACTGGCGAAATCAAGTCACAATAAACAAATAAAGAATGAATGCCTGCATCCAGATTTACAGCACCATATCCAGGTACTATTATTTCCTCGATTATAGCGCTATCTTTTGTCGATTTCTTTTGCGTAACGGTTAATTCCGAGTCATTCTTTTCTGCTTCAAAATCTTCACCAAAAATTTTAGCAACATCCAAGTCCGTTATATTAGTTTTAAACACAATATCGCCCTGCTTTACATTAGAATCGCTAATTACTACATTATTATTAATTAAAGTATTAGCTTGTTCATATAATTGACGGCCTTGAGTGTCTACTAAACCCAATAATTGAGCTAAGAAATAAGAAAATACGGGATAAAGTAACCCATCAGGATTGCCTCCTTTCTTCCATCCAAGTTGGACATTAATTTTGTTAGTAATAGGATCATATATTAGTTTAGGGCTTTGAAATTCAGTTGATTTTTCAATTTTCGAAATGTCTTCTAAACATTTATTTATATCAATCAGTAAATTAGATATATTTTCATATCTTCCACCATTTAGAATAGCCGATTGTCCAATAATATCTTTTTTGGAATCAGCTATTTTAATTTCTTGATCATCAAATATATTGTACCAAGATTTTGTGTACGATATTTCCGACAATGCAACATCCCAATCGCCGTCTAGATGTAATTTCCTCGCCAGATGAGTAACAAAATTATTAATAGTATTTCCAACCTGTTGTGGATATGTTACTCTAACGTTAGAGGATAGTATGACGGAGAAATTACTGTTGTTGTTGATTTCCATTAAATAATAAATGAAAATTAATACAACTGCACATAGGAAAAAATATTTCATAAGTGAAGAAATAATTAAACAACATCGATTTATATAAAATATTTTTATTGATAATCGATTACATTATATTTTAATTTAAATCATTCTTATTTGTTAGTTTAATACTGGGGTTAGGTAGGATATAGCCAATTGACCATGAAAGTAAGGCGGTCCACATATTTGTATCCCCATTATTAGTCGAAATATTATAGATGCTTGCAGACACCACAAGTACTAAAACAATTATTTGCGCAATAAATTGACAAATATTTGCAGATGGAAATGATAAATTCATTTTCGTTTTTTCTCCAGATATATCCATGAATCGAATGAAGGGGGAAATCCTAACCAACGAATAAGTGCTTGTCTTCTTCCGCGTAGGTATCTATACTTTAATATTTTATTAATACGATATTCTGAATTTGGATCAACCAGTTGAATTTCTTCAGGATAAAACCTTCTTTCCAACAAGTCACCGCCTAATTTGAGAATATACTGAGGTTTTATGTCTTTATAAAGAATTTTAGCAATCTTATAAATGGTATCGCTCCACAATGGGTAATATGACTTGTCAAGGGATGATAAATCATATTTTATTCTTACGCTGTCTCCTATTTTAAATTTATGATTTAATTGGTTAAAAAATAGTTCTTTATAATTTTTTGCTTTATAAAGTTTTCTAAAAACAAATGGTTCGTCAGACACATCAATTTCAGCAGGCGGCATTCCAGTTGATCTATGTTCAGAATTATTGTATGATTGAACAATTGAAGGTAATACATTAATCCATTTTCGGGTTCCATCTTTTGTAAAGACACGAAATAACTTATCTTTTATTGTACGGTTAACTCTTTCAACAATAGCACATTTAATTTGGGGGCTATTTGTAGTGAAAAAACGAATATCATTTTGTTGGCAAAATCTTCTAAATATACGGTTATCAAATTCACCACCTTTGTCTGATCTTAGTTTAGTAGGTTTTCGTTGAGAAAATATTTTTTTAAAAGCTTTAAATGTTTCCAGTGATGTTTTTGTTTTTAGTGGTATAGAGAATAAATACTTTGAAAAACTGTCGATTACATTTAATATATATTTGAAACCATGATTTTGACGTGAAAAATGTTTTAAATCAACTAAATCTGCTTCCCACTGTTCATCGACGTAACTTACATAAATTTTATTCTTAATCCAACGTCTTCTTGCCGGTTTATGTAATGTGTATGTATATTGAGAACGTAACCAAGTAACCACGTCGTCATATGTAATATTATTATTTTCTTTTCTAGCGTAGATATATAATTTTTTCGCCCCTCCAAACGATCCAGGATGTTTTTTATCATAATATATTCTCGATAATATTTCATTAAACATTAGTTTCCTCTTCGTCGTCTGTGTCTGAAAATATTTTCCACAATGGATTATTTAATTTTTCAACTTTCTCGCTTGGCTCCTCCAAAAGGAATCTTGATCCAGCCGGACGCTTATAGGTTTTTATTTCAGTCTCAAGTAATCTAGATTTTATCATTTCATTGGTTACTAAATCTGGATTAACTTTAGCCAATTTCATTTGATAGATTAAATCTTCTAATCCAGAATTTACTTTTTGCGGCTGTTGTGTAAGATTTAATAAATGTAATATATTACTTTTATCATTGTAATCTCCATCAGATTTTCGAATCATTAAATCATCATTTAATCCAGCAGTCTTTGCTAAATTAAAAACAATTTTTAAAACACGCATTTGTTTATTCATAAAATCTTGTGGAGATTTTTTTGATATAATTCCTGTACCTTTCTGATTAACATTTTTAGGTTTTACTGCTTTTTTCGGTTTTGCAGTCTTTTTCGGTTTTGCAGTCTTTTTCGGTTTTGCAGCATATTGATTTATTATATCATTAAAATCCATTTCAGTACCTTTAGGATTTTCAGGTGTTATAACGAAAATCTTTTTATCCATCGCTGAATTATCCGTAGGTTTATTACTGGTCGATGCTGTTTGCTCTTCCATATCGTAAGGCATAATAACCATCGGTTTCGGATCAGACATTATTTTCGGGTTATTAACGATGCGATTATACTAGCAACTGCAGGTATTAATATAGGTAAAATTCCACCACTCTGTACCACAAGTTGTTTTCGAGTCTTGGGGCTTTTCTTTGATTTTACACAACAAAACTTTTTAAGAACCTTCTGATGTTTACTCAACTTAGACTTTTGATGCTTTGAAAGTTTTAGGTTCCCTCTCAGCGTATTATAAGACATTTCACGAAGGGCGTTGAAGGCGATTTTGTCTCCACCCAATTTTTGAAGAACAAGTTTTCTCTCCTTTTCAGGAAGTTTCGAAACAATTTTAAAGAAAGGAAGTGATTTTTCCAATGACGTAGAAACAATGTTTGTCTTCATGTTTAGTTGTTATTAATATCAAAATAAATTGGACACAAACTATGTTTTTCAGACAAGCTTTTAGGCAACTCTTCTCTTGTAATTCTGGTTCTCAATCGATATTTATCATCCGTACGTGGATGTAAGTCAAACAACAAATAAGAATAAGGTTTCTTTGTCGCCTCCTTATAAATGTTTTCCAAAGCTTTCTTCTTATGAGGAAATATTTGTTGGCCAAGTATCGACACTTGTTGTAGAGTACGAATTCCTTTCATTGTTATTATATAATGAGAATTTAAGCTAATATTTCTCATTTGCTTTCCTTGATTAAATAAATTTTGAACAATAAAACATACGCTAATATTTTTATGATGTGAATATTTTGTAAATAAGTTTGATAAATCGGTATCATCTTTTAATTCATTCATTAAGTCATCTAAAATTATAATATCCGGTTTTAAATTATTAATTACTGATTCAGATGGCTTTCCTTTAACATAGTTTATTATAACATTTTCAATATTATACTTGTATAAATCCTGCATTTGACCAAAACACCATAACACGTTTAGTTCATTTTTCTTTAAATCAATCAATAATTTCCAATCTTTTAATATTCGTCTAACAAGTATTGTTTTACCACTACCAGTCATACCCGATACAATACAAGTAAACGGATGTTTAAATTTAATATCATCCAATAAAGAACACATTTTTTTAAATAAATATTTTTATTATGATTAAATAAGTGATACATTCTGTTTATATACTTTATGATAAATAGCAACGCCTCCACCCAAACGAAGACTTCTTACATGTAGGACATTTATCTACTTTTTCAGCACAAATAGGACAAACAATAACATGTTTACATCTAAATATAGCTCCTACTTCGTTTTCAAAACAAATTTTACAGAGTGAGCGGTCATTCAATCGGGAAGTATGTTGAGTTTCACGATCCATATGTTCTCGTCTCTCTAGTTGTTGAATGCAAGCAGCTCTTGCAGTCAGCTTTTGTTGCCTCTCTTCAGGTAATCCATCATGCGGTGTTAATTCACGATTGACCATTTCACAATGAGGAGATAGTTTTCGATGAGTAAGCAATACTAATTCAAGGCTAATATTATTATATGTCCATCCACCAATAACGATACGACAATAGGCACATTGAACATTCATACCCAATAACGTGTAAAAAAATCCATTTTTTACAAAATCGCGAATTTGCATTTTAATATATGGAGAATAGCCATTATTGAACGTTTTTGCTCGATAAATCGGATTACGCATAGAGATGAAAAATTCTTCAACACTGAATACAAATTGATTAGTATATGCCGGAATTCTAATTGGTGCATAGATTTCTGCTAAATTTCCATTAAAGAGATGTTTCCTCTTCATTATTAATCTTAAAAGTTTTTGATCGTAACGAAATTCAGCAAATTTCTGTTCATAATCATCAACAGAAATATTTTCTTGAATTGTATTCGGAATACCAACAATTTCACATTCTTCATTACACGGTTTGATACTAATATCTTTACCGTTTAGAAAAAAACATTCAGGCGATACTTCTCGATGATGTAGAAATATACGATCAACCTCAATATCTGTTGGAATCGAGACACAACATGAAAAACATGTTAATAAATCATACTTTTCGTATAGTAAAAGCCAGATGATGCGATTTTGCCTATGTCTTCAAATTTCGAATTTATAAGTGTATAAATTCGAATTGATTCATGCCGAAGTAACTCGTGTCTTATATAAATTTCACCCATATTCTGTTAACATTTCTAAAGAACGACTCAATTTATATCCAAAAGGCCTGGTGGTGTAGTCTGGCAATAATTTTCTCTTCTCATAAACCAGTTTAAATAATTTGAACGAATAGTTTGTTACTACTTCATATGATTTTAGAGTTTCAAATCTCATTTGAGGAACTAATATTGTGTCTTGATATGATTCTGTAATAATTTTGTCTACAAAATCTTTCATGGTGTCAAAATTAATAAGTTTTTCGGTTTCAAAATTAAGTGATATGCCTTTAACTTTACATTGATATTCTCTAGTTTTACTATCAGGATTATATATTTCGATACAATAACACTTTGGTCCTGTAGACACAAATTTTGTTATATAACCATTGGGATTTGATTTAGATTTTATTTCATCTGTTAAATAACCTAAATAGATTCCGGTCTCAGGAATGTATTCACCAGGTTTCGCAGAAAAAATAACAGAGTCTGTATCATAATAAAAACAACGTTCTCCAAGTTTATCCAATAATTTATACAATTTTAATCTAGCATATGCTGTAACATATGATGCTATAACGACATTGGAGTGTGGTAAAGGTTCTTTAAAAGAGGCTTTATATTTATATTGAACTTGAAGTGTTTCGTCAGTAATTAAAAATGCGTCAAATATTATTTTTGAGTCATCGCTTAATAACGTATAAAATGCTTGTGGTTCATCTATAAATAACGTAAACAAATTATTCAAATTTTTTTGCCCAAACTTTCCCCAAAAACTATTGGCTTTTAATTTGTTAGTAGCTCTTAATCCTGGATTCTCATTTATTTTTTCCTTTTCTAAGTTTATTTCTTCATAAGTAGCAATAGATTTTATATATTCATTTTTTTCTTCTTCAGACATATCATTCTTAGGCCAACCACTTGCTTCATATTTCCCTTTAATACAGTCATTAATAAATTGATCAAATAATCCCCTTTTATCTTTATCGGCAATTGCAGTTCTTTCAAAATGCCAAACTTCAAATATTTTAATAATTTTATAACCTTTACTTATAGCTTCCTTTAATTCAGGAGTTACCCACACACCGATTAATGCTCTATCTTTATAATCATGATCGCAATTATAAATACCATCATTTGCACACTCATAACATAGTGTAAAAACAAGTTTTCCATTGATTCTTACTGGTAAAACAGGATAATACAAATTTTGTGGTGGTAAAATTACGCAATAAATTAATCCCTCAAAACTTTCTATTGAATTATTTTCAAATTCAGTTATACGTTTTGGATGGCCTAAGGGGAATTTTTTCCTTTTACACACAAAAGGATATAGACTTGTAAAATCATAGTAATATATTTTTTCATCACCTTTTACTGCATGGTATAATTTACTTGCATTAGTTCTTCCTCCAAAAAATGCCATTCGAGGTTCCAAAGTTGGTAAATATTTTTTCCCATTAAAATATCGCAAATGATTGATGAAATAATTATCAATATCTTTATCTGAAATTCTAAGACTGTTTAATTCACATTCCCAAGATTTAGTTAGTTCAAAATTATTACTTTTATAAAATGATTCCTTTTCTAAAGTTTTTATATATAAATCTTCCATTGATATTCCAGAATACGGATTCATTAGAAATTGACGTCTTGATGGATAACAATCGTTACAACCATGAAATAGGCACCCGTAAAATTCAAATACTTCACGAGTCTCAGGTATAAATCCATCAGCGATATATTTACCAATCTTGAATTCTCTTATAATTTTAAAATCTCTCTTTGTTTGTAAATAGTCCAGCCATGCTTGAGAAATATATGATTGTTTTCTTTTACTATCGTAACCAAATTCCGGTATAATAGCTATTGTGTTAGGTTTAAGGTAATTTGCTTTGTAAACTTCCATCACTGCCTGAGGTAATGTTATATTCCTTGTAAAACAATCCAAACCAGTACTCAATAACCACATATCTCGAAAAATCATTACACCTCGCATTAGTAAATCAACATCGTTTTTACAATATTTTATAAGTTCTTTTTTAAAATCAAATGTTTCATTCTTAACTGAGTTGTACCAATTGATAAATTTATTTCTTTTTTCTCTACAAAAGAAATCTATTTAATAATAATTGATATCGGGATATTTTCCAATATAATTCCAATTTTCTGGCTTGTTAAATAAATGAGGGAAATCTCCTTTAACTTCTTCAAATCCAAATGTTTTAGGAAACTGAGATAATGGCATTGTTAAAAAACTTAATGAATCAATAAACTTAAAATTTTTAATTTTCATTGATAACACTTTTGTACCGCTTTTAGCTATATTAGGATTTACTCTTGCTTCTAAGCAATGTTTAACAATAAACTGTAAATCATATCCTCTTGCATTATGAGCTATTAAATATATTTTGGAATTTTTTAGTTTCAAATCTTTATCTTTTCTCATCATGTGTTTGCTAAACTCGACAAACACAAATTTCAGAAACTCTTGTATTGAATCATATCCAAAAAATACTTTTTCTTCTGCTGTACAAAAATTACAGTATTTCAAAACTTTATTTCTTTCACCAGGATTCCAACAAAGACTGCAGATAATGTTTACAACACAGAGATTTGGTCGATGAATGAATTTATTTTCTGAGTTAGGCTGTTGTATAGATTCCAAATCATAAAACATAAACACTTTGGGTTTATTATCTTGTTGTTCCAGTTCCTTTTTATTTAGAGG
>JAQGCU010000013.1:0-10769 GCA_034700085.1 Hermanniella dolosa
ATTAGATAATAGTTTCCCGTTGTTACATAAAAGAATACTTTCTCGTTGTTATATAAAAGAATACTTTCTCGTTGTTAGTTTTCTACACTACTTTTTTCAAAAGTATAAAACAAATCTTATGATTTAAGACAATAATATTGTAGGAATGGTGCTATTTTACAGTCTTATTTAGAATAAATTTCTCTGTTTTAAATTTAAGTATACTGCATGTAATGCTCTATTGTATTTTGTAGTAGTAAACTCAATAGGAAAAACGTTAGCATGGCAACTCAATACACTGATATAGTGTATACAAATGACGCTATAGTCGTGACGTTGATTGCATACAAACGGGTTCCCTATGAGTTTAACTTATAGTACTTGTTTCTTATGTAAAGCATATTTTATAACATTATATGGTTAAAACGTATACATAAAAACTATAATATTAAAACTGGTTTCCAATGTGTATATGTAATTGTATTAGTTTCTTATGTCAAACATGTTTTCTATGCAATAGAAGATAGAGTCAACAGAATGTAATCACATACAGAAACCTGTTTTGTATCACACCACTTTACAATCTATGCCTATTGAAGTGAACGTAACCAATGTAAACCTATGGCAAATTAATGTTAAACAGAGAAAAACCTTATATATAAAAGTACAAGATATGATTTATACTACTTGTATCACACCACATTATAACATACGCCTATTGAAATAAACGTAACCAATGTAAACCTATAGAAAATGAATGTTAAACGAAAGAAAATATCATTTGTAAAAGCACTAGATATGCGATGTGATGATGTAAAAGCCACTCTAAACTTGTATTTGTTTAGAGGTGACTTTGACAAACAAAGACACAGTGAATATGTTGTAACCTATATAAAGGAATGAGAATCCCATTACGAAGTCAGTACTTTAGTATTATTCTTTTAGACATAGTTCTAATTTTGTATAAGAGTTAAACTCTATATTTGTGAAAGTCTGATAATAAAGTTATATTATTTTAAAGTGAACTCTGCTTAAAGTTATTTCTAAGTTAGTGCGCAGTACTTCGCTACCGAAGTAAGTTGAGAGTGTCGGCTAACAGCGGCCCTAGTCTGCTGTTAGCCTAGGAGATGGGACATTCGGAGATTGGTGGGCCGGAGAGCGCAACGATGGATCAACACCGTGATGTCACACCGCTCGGACTTCACAATGTTCATCCGTTCGCTGATACTAAAGACGGAGAGTTGGCGATCAACTCTGCCGACTATAGGATGGCGACCAATCTCGAATGCCGGAGCGGTGCTAGTCGGGAGTCGGATGGCTGGTCGCAAGGCCACTCCCACATAAATGGTGGCAGCGGTGGGATAGGCGCGAGGCCTATTCCAAAAGTCGAACCTACGGAGATATAGTCGGACCCTTGGCGAAGGCACAGCAACCCAACACTGCACACCTCGTTCCTCCGAGCTTGTAGCAGAGGCTTATCCGTAAGATGGTCTTTTAAGACTGTCCTGTCGTCCTGAAGCCGTTGCAGCCAGCAAATCACCCTAGCCACCACGGCCAGAGAGCAATTCGGGGCTATAATAGGGTGGTGAAGCCGGGCTGTATACGCGCAGTACCTGAGATGGGTACGGCTGGGCACGGTGGATAACAAGCCTCTTTAAAGCGGAAGGTTGAACAGGAAAGCAGTAAGGGGAGGCAAAGCCTAAAGCCGCTGGGACCACTATATGGGAACGACACCGCTGAGGATTTGGACTGCCGATGAAGACAACGAAAGAAACGGGTACTTCGGTACCTATGCGCTTGTGTCGGGCGTCCCACGGCACCAACGAAAGAAACGGGTACTTCGGTATCTAAGCGCTGGAGCCGGGCGTCCCACGGCACATCATAAAGAAACGGATAGCTTTGCTATCTATGCGCTGGAGCCGGGCGTCCCACGGCATTCTACACCATTGCTCGACTCTAACGCTTACGACATTTTACATCACCGCTCGATTCGAACGACAAGTAATCCACACCACCGCTCGACTCGATCGGCTGATATACGTTAGAAGTGACTGTCTGAATGTATAGCATCACTCGAAATGCTGAGATCGAAATACTTTCCGGCAAAAATCTTATAACCTACTGTTTCTGTAAAACTTTTTCCGCACTTTTAACTAATTAATCCTGTGCAGTACGGCGAGGTGGGCGTGATTTAGCTCGCACCCGGCTAAGTGCAGGCATTTTCCAATCTATGCCTAAATACCTTTCCCTTACTGTACGGACAACGATAAAGTCAACGGAAAAATACAGAATTCATGTTAGGTTAGCGGCATGTATACGATTGAATCCCCACCACCATCAGGCCTTAGTGTCGCCTGCCCTCGGCAAACAGGTCGCCGAAAGTCCTAATTTTTGGGAAAGGACTAATCTAGGCTGTTTTGATCAATCGTGTACATGAGGCTTAGGGCTGAGAAACATATGCGTGATATAACGAAATTAAAAATATTTATCCATCACTTAAGTTACATCATACCGACAACAATAGAATAAGGAACGCTTGAGTATAGGATATCATCGTGAAACGTTATAAGCCGAGTAAACCAGTGATATAAGAAAAATATAAGCGGTGAAGACATTCATGTAATACCGTCAATCACATTATGGCAGAAAGTGCAAATAAAACTAACGGAGAGAAAGTTACTCCTAATCCGCGTAATAGAAGATGGGGTAAACTTCGTAAAGGAAGACGAAAGAAAACCGACAGAGTGAATATAAATGGTGTTCCTTTTTATCAGTCACCATATCCCGATCGTAATGAACCATTAGGCTTAGACGTAGAGTTCATCAGAGATAAAGCGACAAATAAAATGTTACCTGCATGGGTCGCCATATGTTCTGCTGCTCATCAAAAACAATTACGCCGATTTAATATACCGTCAAACTGCGTGTATCATTCTTTGGTCTTCCACGTATTAAGTTCCGTTGATCTTATGACAAAGTATTCAGGGATCACCGCCGATATGATTCAATCAGGTCGTGGTTTCTACACCGTTCAACGAGAAGTAGAATACTACCTTAAAAACTATACCATAGTCGGCGCAAATATAAATCATGATCTACAGGCGTTAGGACTCTCTCAATACCGATCAACCACTATCGATATACAGTACGATGAAGGATTCTATCAAGGGAAAAATGGAAGGAACGATGCGATCAAACTACGGACATTAGCTTACGCTACTATGAAGAAACGTATTCAAGAATTCACAGACCCAACTCAAACAACGAAGAAACATTCACCCATAGTGGATGCGAGATATGCCGTCAAATTATATAAAATGCGTATGAAAACATATGTTGAAAGCGACACGGATGAAGAAGGCAATCATTCATTCGAATGGACACGGCAAGAAGTTGCTAAAGTTACCGAATTCAGAGAATTAATGGAACGTGAAAAGGAAGAGAGAAGGCGCTTGAGAATACGTCGAACAGAAAAGAAGCATACCTTAACCCGTCAATATATTTAATTACGTTAACCTAACAGCATTAATAAAAGTAGTAGTCAATTGTCAGCTTCGAACAAAATTTCTAAATTTAACTGAAAATTTTTGGAAAAATTTTAATTATGTGAAAATTGCATCTGTTAGAAAAAATTGAAAATAGCCAAAATTTAGAAGGTCATCTGGCATGTTCAGAACCCGAAAGATAATTGGTGTTATCAAGGTCGTTTTAAAGTTATAGACAAAAAACTTCAAAAATATTTTTGGATCTGATTTAGAAAAATTTAATTTTTAAGCAAACCTCATCTGATGGAAAAAATATTTAATATGGGTTCGACGCAGGTCGGATAGAGGTACCATATGCAAAAATCAAAAGTAGTGTTATCGGAACAGTTCGGGAGTTACGATTGAAAAACATGAAAAATTTGGTCAATTTCATAAATTTGAAAATGTTCAACATGCTTTTATGAAGTGTCTGTACATAAGATTTACGTTTATGCACGTAATTTTCAAAGACAACTACTGATTGAATTTAAGTTATAGCAAATGGCGACATCATGTGTCCTTTATCAATACTATAAAACAAGTTTTATTTTCATAAGTCTATGAAAGCATTATACATATATTGAAATATTTGTTACTGAAATACAACTTAAATTTTAATAAATGGAACTTCTCATTACAAAATTTATTAATATATATTATTTTATCAAAATTAAATGGAATTAAATTTATCAACAAAATTTAATTTTAAATGGTTATTAATTCTACATATTCATTCATATAAAGAAATCTCTCAGCAACTGATAAACAAATTAAATGGTTTCCATACATAAAACTTTCAAATAACTATTTTAAATAACTGTCCAAATAAATTTAACTGATTTAAAAAACTAATACAAAAATAATTTATGAATATTGAAATATTTTATAAACTCAAGATCTAAAATAATTTAAATATATTTCAGAATTAAATACGAAAAAAAATAATGGCAGAGAAAGATTTTCAGCAACAATTTCACAGAGTAGAAAATGCTTCAATTTATGATGAAATTCAATCAAATAGTTATGAAAACGACTCAAGAGACGAAGCACATGAACCAGCAGCTCCACCACCGTCAACAATAAACGAACATTATCCTGTTCCAATACCACGTACAATTAAGCAGCAGATGTATGCAACAACTATACAGCCCTCAAAGTTCGATGGTAGACAACATCCGAAACTATGGATCAAAGAGTATGAATATGCAGCTCAGGCAAACTTTTGGACCGAAGAAGTAATGGCCAAACGCTGTTATGGATATCTGGAAGGATCAGCTAAAACTTGGTTCGCTAATAGAGATCTAGTACCTTTTGATACTACGGACTACGCAGCTGCCTGGAAAAATATAAAGGAAATGTTAATAGAAGAATACACTAATCATTGTGATGAACTACAAGCCTATGGCACAATAATGAAGAAACAGCAAGGAATAAATGCTTTTGAAACATATTGGGAAGGAAAGCAAGCTTTAATAAAAACAGTTACACCAGATATGTCGGAGAAACAAATGAAAATTATTATGATGAGTGGATTGAATGAAGAGTTGAGAGAAGAATTAATGAAAGTTTTAATAGTAAACCCAAATATGACTTTGGAACAAATAAGAGTATACGCAAAGAAACTCTACGAGGTTTATCAAATGAAGCAAAAACCCAAATTTGATAAGTCTGATAAATCATTTCAGAGAAAACAAGTAAAATTTGCAAGTAACGCCCTAATGACACCGGGAATGTCTAAGGAACAATATTGTGAAAACAGTGAAATGCAAAATGAAGGCATAAAGCCGTCTTCAGCAAAGAAATTCAATGCATCTTCTCATACAAATGAAATGCAACGAATAAGAAAGGATATTAGTGATTTATCAAAAACACTTAGTCATCTCGTTCTACTTCAAGAGTCGAACAAAAGAGATAAACAAACTTTTGGTAAAAGAAATTTTAATTCGTCTGATGGACGAAAATGTTTCGTTTGTAACGAAGAAGGACATATGGCGAGACATTGTCCTCAAAGAAGAAAATACAAATGTTATATCTGTGGAGACGCAACACACTTTGCACCGAATTGTCCGAGAAAGAATCAAACTCAATCAAATCCAGAAGATTTAAACTAGATTTGACAGCATTGGAAATAGAGGGAAACAATGCTGTCTTACAAGATAACATATCCCCAAAAAATTATCAATCTTTATTAAGAATTCCTATTGAGTTAGAAGGAATTAAATTCAAAGCCATAGTGGACACTGGTTCAACAGTTTCCATTATTAACAATAAATGCCTTCAAACACTTCAAAGTAATGGTAGATCTATAAATCTAAAACATAAATGTGCTCCTCCGTTAAGATTAATTGACAGAAGTTTATTGGAATTAAAAAATCAAGTTACGTTAATGGTCACATATGAAGATGAAGTTATTATTCATAGATTCTATATACTAGATAATTTACATATAGAAGTATTGCTTGGATTGGACTTTTGTCGAATGATAAATTTAAAAATAGAATTTACAAAAGAACCACCTTTCAATTGGTACGATCTGGTTAATAAAGAACAACAATATTTAGTCTTTTCAAGTAATGAATGTCATCTTACAAGTGAATGTATTAAGAGTGTTACCTGCTATATAGATGGTATTCATACTTCAGATATGGGATATTTTAAACCATCTGAGAAAATTAAAAATGAATATAACCTCACAGTCAAAGAAGGAATGTTGGAGGGAAATATCGAACGTAATATCTTAATTTTTAATCCTAATAAATTCGCTGTTAAATTACCCAAAAATTATAGAATTGGTAGTTTCTATTTAATAAAAGAGACGCCAGCAACTGAGCAGAATTACCTGATATTTAATGAAAAAATACTAAAAGAATCTTTATGGGATAATTCAGAAAATTATGAACAAACAGATGAACATTTGCAAGTCGAATCTAAACAATTCAAATTCGCAGTCTTCAATTCAATTATTTTGGTAACAGAATTGAAAGACAGACAGTTATCCGAATTTTGCATTAAACGGTTGGAAGTCAAAGCTCTTCGAAGCTTAAGAGCTAGTACAACTATTTATATCGCTTGGGATAACATATTAGTGGATGAAGTTGAAAAGAAGTTCTTTTCATCTTTAAATAATGAAGTCTTCGCATTATCTCAAAACAGAAGTCTTCAAATCAATGAAAAAGTCGACTTACATTATCAAGAAAAGAAGATAATGTTTTTGTTTTATGTAGTAGAAGAAGAGAGTAATCATGAGGGATCATATCAACGAGTTGCTTTTGCTTATCTCGTAAGTCAACAAAAACCAACCCGTAGATCATCATGGGGATTACTCTATAAGTGGAAATCGATATTACCATTGGGGATGGCTCCGATGGAGTATGTTTTGCCGCTTAATAAAATATTTGGCCAAGTGTATTTCTGGTTAATTTCTGGATTACACAAAATTAGAGTTCTAGACTCTAAATTCGATTATTCAATCGAATATCAAAATCATAGCTATGTAACAAGTTTTTTATCTTTTTCTTCAAAAAGACATATCGGTAGTAGTAAATGGAGTTCTCTTAAGGATGTAGAGAACTATGAAAATTTTTTATCTTTTGAGTTAAAAGACATATCGGAGAAAGAAGAATTTGTAGGTTATTCCTCGAGTAGGAATAGAAATAATGGTTTAAACCCACAACAAAGCTTATTACCAAAAAGAGAAAGTCCATATAGAGTAGTAAGGAAATGGTCTCCTCTGGTAAACAAATCACGAGTTCTAGGTTCAACAAAGTATAAGACAATTACGAAAATTTTACGATTTCAAATATGGAGCTCCGAACTGATTAAAGAACTCAACGATTATGAAATTTATGATCAAATAAAACGTATTGATCAAATAATAACAATCCAAATTCAATCAGACTTTAAAGCATATAAGAAGAAGTTTGACAACAATGGTACAGGACTGGCCCAGGAAAATGGAAAAGGAAAAACCATCGAAGACGAATACAAGAAGGAAACCGGAGCCTGAGTAATATTGCGCAATAACGATGGCCAACCGATTCCAAGTATTCTCATCGATGAGCAACTGGATTTTAATCAACTTATACTAACTCAGCATTATAAAAAATATATATAAAAATGAATGTTTACTAACAGTATTAGACTTCGGGACGAAGTCTTCTCCGAGGGCGGAGAAATGTAGGAATGGTGATATTTTCACCATAGATTTAGCATTTATTTAGTTAAAGTTAAGGGTAGAATTTTAAATAAGAATTTTATGTTTTAAATAGTTATTTTTCAATGTATCTTTTATGTGGAGTCTACTGTGTGGGAATAGCCTTAGCAACAATACATATATCTAATACGTTATATTTTTAAAGCTAATAATAGGAAAACTGGTTTTCTATGTATATTGAATGCTATGTTGTGTTTATTATTTATTTATTATTCTCCCAGAGGGTAAAATACATAGCATGAAATACAATCGCGTAAAACAATAGCCATAAATAACGCGTAATACATGGCGTAATACAAAACATAGTTTCGAATGTACACAAAACGCGTAATTAATTACTAATCTAAATACGAAACATAAGAGAATAAACGAAGTCCCCGCCAGGAATACGAGGAAGTAAACCGCACCACACACTGACTAAGTACGATAAAACAGTACAACACTAGAGTGTAAACAGCTTCAGCTGTTCACAGCGACACTTGAGTTAATGTCTTGCAGTTTGTACAAAATACTGAGGATAAAACTGAAAACGCGTTAACGAAATCCGGTGCAAGCGCTAACGACTTTTAGATATTTAGACATTTAGACGCGTAACTTAGTGTTCATATTCGGTATCGTTTCTTGAATGTTGAATTACGCGCTTAACTTCCGGACATATACGCGAGAAGGCTGCGTGACGCGTATCACCATTTCTGCCGAACCTTGCGTTAACTCTTTCACAATTTACGCACTTATTTGAACTCTTACTTCTCCTTTGAGGGCACTGGGAAGTCCTGTGGTTGGCGGCGCATAAAGCGCAGGTGTCTTCAACGGCTCCACAGTCACGTGTTGTGTGCCCAAATCCCTGACACTTATAGCATTGCACGAAGTGAGGAAAATCTTCTACGCGTAACGCTTCATAATCGAGCCCTACGTAGCCCTTTTGAAGTAATGCGTCGTAGACTTTTGGAGTAAATTCGAGCACCAAATTTTCCAATTGCTTGTTTTTATTTGTACGCCTGAAGCGAACCTTAATCCCATCATTAGGATTCATACCCTCCAAAGCACCTTCAATCTCGGAATTTTGCTGCGTAATAATTGAAACAAAATCTTCGCTCTTGTACCCTAAGGGAACCCCGTATAACGCAATCATAGGGCGTTTTTTCCGGTGCGTAATGCACTCGAGTGTTTCAACGGCGTTAACAGCGTCGAGAACGATCTCGCAATCCCTCGCCGTATTGAAAAATATTTTCACAGCATTGTCCGATCTTTCGGCCACATGGCGTATTACGCACGTGAGCTGACGCGGGTTCACATTTCTAGTAATTATACTACGGACAGCCGATGCCGTTTCTCCTGTTTTAGATTTAACGACAACCGCAAAAATACGGCGTTCTGGTAATAATTACGGTTTCGTGTCGATAATTGGTCCCGCTTTAACGTCCAAAATTTCCGTAAATGTTTTTGGGGCGCAAGGCGCTGTGTTGTCCTTCTTTAAGGCTGCGATCTGTTCAATTAGTCTTTCCTGGCCAAGCGTTAGTTTGTTTACCGCGGTAACTAACTCGGCGTTTGAACTCCCAAACTGCACGCACGTGCGTAATTCTGAAGTTGATCCCTCAGCATTCTCAGGCGTTTTCGCTTGCATAAAGTTCGAGAGACCTCGTAATTTGTCTGCGATACGCGTAAGCTTAGACATCTCGCTTTCAACTCCGCGTTTGGCGTCATTTCTCATTTTGGCGCAAGTGGCGAGATGTCGTCTAACCTCATCAGCGATATATAGTAAATCTTCTGATATATCCAATATCCCTACAGTATCCATAGTTGCGCCAATGGTAACCGAGGATCTGTTGTTTTCATCAGCAGCTGAATCCATAGCACTAAAAACGACGAGCGCGTTAAACGGTTAGTGCTGATCCAAATAGTATTACGCGTATGGGTATAAATGTACCCGTAATTCACACAATTTCCGCGTAGTCCACACGCTTTCACTAAATATGTCGGTACGAATATAAATGCACACGTGATTCCCAAAATTACGCCAAAATAAGTCAGTGTAATTTTAAAAGTACGCTTAATTCAAACAATTTCAAGTATAAGTATAATTGTACGCGTAATTCACACAAATACCCAAAAGGCAGCAAATTTAAGTTTACGCGCAATCCAAACAATTTCAAAAAATAATTCACTATAATTATAGATTTAACGCGTAATTCACTGCTTCATTAACTATGTTAGTATAACTGTAAGACACGTAATTAACCAAAGACAACGCAGTATAATTATATAATTACGGAACGCGTAATTCACCAAAATAATGCAGTAATTATAAATTTACGCGTAGCACACACAATATCCCTAAATGTCAGTAAATATAAACACACGCGTGATTCGCACAATTGCACTAAAATAAGTCAGTACTAGTCAATGTACGAACACTTTACTCTAAATTTTTTACAATCCAATGTGGAAAAGTGATAAGGGAGTGTGTAAGTACGCACACAATTAAATACGCGAAATTATGCAAAACTTTAGATGTCAATATAAATACGCAGACCAATGATATACTGCGCGTAAACGCGTAAAAAAACAATGTAGCGCTGAACTTCAGGCGCGCATGCCCAGTGCGTAGGTAAGCAATTAAAATGGCAGTGTTTACGCCAGAGCCAGATCCAACCAAATCTTCGAGACACAGGACTTCTGGAGTAAAATTCTCCCCAAATTCACACCGGTGCACGCAGGGTCACTAATAGAATATACGAGGCAACCGAAACTTTACACAATTATCAATTAGATTAACACAAAATATACAAAATATTAGAGGGAAAAAATATGCGACTTCACTCGCTCACACCTCTATTGTATTATTGAATTTTACACTTATCTCCTGAATTCCTGCAGTCTTGAATTCCTGAAAAATCCTGAATTTTACACTTATCTCCTGAATTCCTGAAGTCTTGAATTCCTGAAGTCTTGAATTCCTGAAAAATCCTGAATTTTACACATTTTTACCCATGAATTCATTAAAAAAGATTTAAATTCTGAAAATTCATAGCAAAGCTAAATAATAAAAACTA
>JAQGCU010000014.1:0-10746 GCA_034700085.1 Hermanniella dolosa
TAAATAAATATTTAATGATTTGAGTAATTAATTGAAACCAAAAAACGCTTTTAAAGTGATTACAAATGACGTCACGCACACACTCATCCATACTCTCCATCCATCCCTCATCCCTACCTCATCTCTCTCTTTCTATTTTATAGAGCATTGCATTAATTGAGACCAATCTTCTGCCGCAAACGTGTTTCTCCTCCTTCTCTGAAATACATCCGCTTTGTCTCCACTTCCGGAAGACGTCGTTAGAGTCCGAGTATCGCTTCAGTCGTCTCTCAGAGGCGGACGTGTGCGCAGTCGCACTCCTCTTTCTGGCGCTCGCTTTCCTCCAATTGTTGCTCACGCCCAGGTCAGCACACTCACACACACACTCTAACCTCTGACCTCTCTCTCTCTCTCAGGTCATGGCTCTCTCTTTCTCTGCTCTCCTCAACGGCTCTTCTGCTGTTGTCTTCTGTGGTTGTGATGCGCTTCCAGTCCCACTTCACGCCCACTCTAGTCACGCGCCCACATCTGCCCCACCGCCTACTGCGCACTCTCTGCTCGTTGTGCGCAATCGCAGTCATCGTTCTCCACAACTGTCTCTCTCTCGCGCTCATAGACTGCACGTCTGAACCATTGCCAGTGGCCCCGCACCCCAACGCCTCCTCCACCTCCTCCACGTCTACCTGCACCACTCTATTGGGCCACTTCCACGCGCTCACTCCTCCCCTTCTCCTCACATCCATTTCTCTATTCTTTTGTTTGGGATTCCAATTGAAAACCCTTTTATCACTTTTTTACATAATTTCTCTTCTCTTTCTCTCATTTCAACAAATCTCTCATTCATTCAATTCTCTTCTCTTTTGCGCCGCAATTGTTGTCTCTCTGTTTGCGCGCGACCGACACTTTGAGCGCACATCACGCGCGCACTTCCTTTGGAGAGCGAAACTGCGCGTAGAGCAGAACGAAGTGGAGACAATGGGCGCCATCAACACAATACTATTGGAGAACATATTACCGCAACACGTGGCACAACGATTTCTGCCCGGAAGGAGTGACGCACTCTACCACGAACGGTGACGTCACACTCACACACATACTATTCTATTGCTAACAATGCTATACTGCTCACAGGTACGCATGCGTGGCCGTAATGTTCGCTTCGATTCCCAACTATAAGGAATTCTATGACGAGAATGACGTCAACAAACAGGGATTAGAGTGCTTAAGATTATTGAATGAGATTATCTGTGATTTCGATAAACTCTTATCAAAACCAAAGTACAGTTCAGTGGAGAAAATCAAAACCATTGGCAGCACTTATATGGCTGCGGCGGGGCTACAGCCGGGGGGACAGGAGCACAAGGAGGACACCATTGTGCAGAGCGAACGCACGTGTGTAGTGTTGGTGGAGTTGGCCATGGCCTTGGGCACTGTGTTGGCACAAATCAACAGAGAGTCGTTTCAGAGATTCAAACTCAGAGTCGGAAGTAATGAATGAATGAAAGCAATCAATACATGTGTGACGTCACTCACTCTCTCTTTATTTTGTTTGCAGTAAATCACGGACCGGTGATCGCAGGAGTGGTGGGCGCTCACAAACCTCAATACGACATCTGGGGGTAAGAGAGGGAGTGACACATGATATGCCATCTGATTGTGTCTCTAATCTAATCTCCATAGCAACACAGTGAACGTTGCCTCGCGTATGGACAGCACTGGCATTGTTGGACGCATTCAGGTGACGGCAGACACGGCGCACGTGTTGCAGCGACACGGGTACACGTGCGAATGCAGGGGAAGGATACACGTGAAGGGGAAGGGAGAGTTGGAGACGTACTTTGTGGTCAACACTAACTCTAAATGCGATTAATTTATTGTTTAATAAAAATTTGATATGTTTTGTAACAAAATTATGGTTTTATTGCTGTTGAGGAGCGCGTTGTCTTTGCGCATGCGTGTCACCACCACTGGTCGTGCATGTCTGCTGCCGTTTGCGTTGCTCGAGTCCGGCGGCTATGTAAGAGAAGACACAGAGGACGGCGTAGCAGATCTGGTCGGCCATTTGGCTTCGGTAACGCCTTTGCACTATTTGACGCGTTTTGGGGTCTGTTTGAATAGCATGAGAATAGAAAACACGTGTCAGTGAGTGAGTGAGTGAGACATGTGCGAGTCATGTGATACTCACTGAACTCCTCCAATACGAAGACTCCGCCCTTTTGTGTAAAACATTTGCGAATATTCTCGAGACGAACGAAGAACTGTTGGAAAGAGAGATAAAGAGAGAGAAAGAAAAGAGAGAGAGATATGGAGAGAGAGAGGAGATAGGGATTAGCGGGAGATAGGGATGAGTGGAATGGTATTCGCATTGTTGGCAGCAATTGATTGATTGATTTGAAGGAGACTTTGAAAGATAGAGAGAGAGAGGAGATGGTCTTTGTTTAGAGAGTGGTGGTCACTACAGTACAGAAGAGTCACTACAATACATGTCTACTATTATTATTATATTGATAGTAAAGTGTTGTGATGTAAATGTGTGCGCATGCGTCGAATCGCTGCCAACAAATATTGAGAGAAATAAGTTCTAAAACTAATTGAAAGAAATGCTCTTTTTATTCATTTAATGCAAAAATACCTCAAAATCCTAAGCGCGAGAGAGAGAGAGAGAGAGAGAGAGGAGAGTAAGAGAGAGAGAATTGTTTGATTGATTGATTGAATGATTGTCCCAAAGAATGAGTGAATGAATGATCCAATGATCACATGAGAGATCACATGACATCACAAAAGAAGAGATCGTTTCCCAGCAAAGAGAGAGAGCGTTTGAGAGGAATGAATGAAATGAATGTCAGAATTGATTTAAACATTGTATTATTGTATGTATTGTGTGTTCTCTGATTGGTTGGTTATACAGTATATGTAAGTGTAGGACCATCTCTCAAAAGTCCCCTTCAAACGGATGGACACAAATATAGATATGTTTGGAGACAGAGATAGATAGAGAGTAGAGAGAGAAGAGATGCATTGATGCATATGTGTGTGAGGGGGAGGGGCTTGGCTTTGAAAGAGAGCAATTTGAGAGGTCCTGTGTTTGGGGGCAACAACTCATTAGGGGGTAAAGACACACAAACACACAAACACGTGACACATAGTTATATACAAACGAAACGAAGAGTATATAGAGATATAGAGTATACTATAGTAAATGTGAGACAAACCTTGCTGTTGGCGAAGAGGAGTCCCACGCCCTCCATGCACACCTGCAATAGACCACCCTCACCACTCTTCATATCCTGTACGGGAAACTCTCCGCCCAATTCAGTGCCTAAAGTGACGGAAATGACGTCACACACACACACACACAATGATACTGTAATGCGTCACTTACCTGGGAGTGCGCCCGTGCCCTTCTGCGCCGCCCTCTCCATCGCGTCTTTAATACAATAATAGAGTTCTTTGCATTTGCGCGTGTAGTACTTGTGTAGTTGTGTTTGTCCCCCATTGCGGCGCCACAAGCAGAGGACACGATTCTTTGGTGAGTAGGTCATGTTGACGAGGCGCTCGTACCACCACCGCTCCACTATGGTGCCATTAATGGAGCGAAGGATGAGGCCGTCGTCCCTCACCTCCATGAACATCATGTCTCCGGTTTGGTCAGTGCCCAAATGCACTGTGAATGTTTGCCGGTGTATTTGTCGCGAGGCCAACGGCTTGAGGTCAATGTCGTTGCCATGGAGATTGTCAATCTGATCCAACACTTCGTTCACTTCTGCCGAGTAGACGAGTCCAATGTGACACTTGCCTATAGAGAGAGTGGTGATGGGGGTGATCAGACAGTTACACGTCACAGTGACGTCACTCACCCAAAAGACGTCTGACTTTGCGTCTGATTTCGGTTCTGTTGACGTTAACCATTATCATAAAAGCGGTCATATTGTAGAGGAATGTGGCCAACAGCCGGTCCTCCTCGTGCTCCAAACGCTTCTTGTCCATCTCAGACAACGATCTGTATCTCTCCATCATCTCCCCCGGTCCCTGGTCCATGCCCACCAAATCCCTTTCCTGTGAGACGGCGTCGAGAAAGGCGTCCTCCCAGAACTGCATCTGGTCCCACAACTGCGACCTCTCTTTGCCTACAATTATATACATAATATACTGATAGATAACCCTTTGCTCACTTCACTAACCGATCATCCCTTCGAACACATAGACACGTGGTGCGTCTGCCGGTAGACCAGTGGAGCCAATGAGAGCCCCCCCGTGGTATCTGAAACCCGTACTAATGGACGACTTACTGCTCCAAATGCTGGGCGCGCGCGTCTGTCGGCCCTGAAGACCCTAAAGAGAGAACATGATGAGTTATATATATATATATGAGTGTTGAGCGCATGCGCGCATAATCATTACTTCGATCTCAGAGTCTGAATAAGTGGAGCGATAGGAGTTTGTGGAGAGAAGGCGTGGAGTGCCGTACACTGGGTTCACTGTCATTGAGCCCGACTCACTGGCGTTGCACGAGGGGGACACCTCTTCGGTGGACACTTCACTGTCAATGGACGTAATGCGACTCATGAGAGACAAACGCTTGTTGTCCACCATCGCTGAGATCTCGAGAGACGGCTCACACGTCACAGGCGACGACGTGACGCCAGAGGACGCCTCCAATCGATGCAGATTATCGCCCGAACCGAATGGACTAGACCCTTAGAGAGAGAGAGAGAGAGAGTAATGTGATTGTAATGATTGTAATGATTGTGTGTTTGTGTGTTTGTTTGTGTTACCTTGGGAACAGGTGGCAGTGGTGGCCACCGAGCACTGTTCCGCCTCCTCTCGCGCCCAATAGTGTGTGTGGGCGATCTCAAGCGCGCAGAACGCAGATGCCATGCCTCCCAGTCCCTGGTGGCAATAGCTCTGTTCGAGGCCACATTGCATGGCCAACACCATCTTCAGTACTCCCTTCCAGACGGCGCGCGAGATCTGCACGTCTTCTATGTGGTCGTCGGGACCCACTTTGCGCTCGAGTGTGCGATTGAGGCGCGAGACCACTAACGCCCGATAGTTCTCGTCTTCCATCAGTTTCTTGAGCTTTGACCACTTCAGCCAACCGATGCCATCGCCTTCGAGTACTCCAGAAACGGTCTCCTTTAGGAATGTTTGGTTCTCTCTATAGAGGAGACAACACAGTAAGTGATGGATGGATTGGATGCGTTGCTATGGAGACTCACGTGTGTGACTGTGAAGTGGTGGCTGCATGTTGATGAGGCTTTGGCTCCTCCTTCTGACTGCTATCGCGCCTCTGATTGGTTGAATGCCTAATGAGAGACGACTTCTCGACAAACCCTTTGCGCCCTTAAATGAAGTGAAAAAGGAGTGAAAAGTGAAATACGAATTGAATGAATTGAATTTTGAACCTTTAGGAAAGGGTCCGAAAGGCTTTTGACGGTCTTTTGGGCGAAAGAGTCCCGACAACATTCCCGCCGTCTTATCGGCCAAACCGTTCAAATCGGAAGACATCGAAGAGATGAGAGAAGAGGTGGTCGTCGTCGTCGTAGAAGTGTGGTCAGTGGTGGTCAACAGTGATGATTCGTCTTTTGAAGAGCGCCATAACTCACGCGCCGAGTCTTTCATTGGTTCGCTTATTGCCGACAAATTGGCCAAAAACTTCTTCTTTCCGGCTGCGGCCGCAGGTTTGGCCACTTCTTTGGCCACCGCTTTTGCCTCTCGCGCCACTTCTTTGGCCTCTGAAGTGAAACGATCAAAGAATGAATGTCCGAAACCGGTTATGGAGTCTCTGTGTTGAGATTGTGAGCGCGAGAAGACAGAGGAGATGGAGATTGCGCGCGAGAGGGTAGGCGTAGAGGTGCCACTTGACGACAGACACGTCTGTGATGGAGACGACGGACGCACGACATCGGACGACAGCGCTCGAGGCGTCGAACTGCGACTGTGTTCGGACACATCACTGCCCACGGACTCAATGGGGGAGCGAGAGGCAAATGGTGGCGTTATGTGGGGCAACAGTTTGGGGGAGAGGGGCGGGTGGAGGGGAAGAGTGGGGGGCATTGATGTGACGTCACTTTCGTAGAGATGAATGGGTTTAAAGCTCTGTTCGATGTCTTCCTCTTCGCGACCGGAAAACGAAGACGTATTCGACTCAGAGGAAGAGGAGTGGGAACGAGTGGGCGATGAAGAGGCAGAGCCCGGAGTGGAGACGGGTTGTCTTAAGGAGGTTGACTGGCTTTGCGTCAATTGAAGAGTCTCGGGAGGTTGGAACACAGATCTGACGTCACAAATGGTTTGAACACATGACGAGTCTCTGATCCCGCCTACAATTCAAGATTAATCAAGATCAAGATTGTGTTTGCGTATTGCGCATGCGCAGTACTCATGTGCTCTTTGGAGTGAGGCTGTTGAGTGGCGCACATCTCCGAAACGAACTCAGACAATGATGAGTAGGAGGAGGAAGTGGAGACGTCGTCGTCGTCTCCTGAACGGTCACTGTTGTCGTTGTCGTCACTGTTGTCGTCGTCTGCAATGAAGTCCAATGAGTTGTAGAGATGAGCGAAGGATGAGGTGTTGCACGTGAGTGAGTGCCACACTTTGAATTGAATGACATCCAATTGGTGTCCGAACCACTTGTGTTTGTCGCCAATAATGGTGGGGTCGAAGACACCCGTTTGCACGCGAATAAAGGCAACATTGGTTGGACACAGCGACCATTCGGCCAAAAACTCGACCGCCTATTGGAGTGAAGAGATTTGAGAGAGAGATGGAGGGATGAGGATGATTGCATTGATTGCGCATGCGCACAGACAGACAGACCTGCGTTCGCACAAACTTGTTGAGGAAGACTGAGGCCTTTGGGCGCGACTGAAGAAATGAATTGACCTGAAAGGCGACGACCGGACGCGGAAACAGACGAATAGTGCGCGTGTACTCATTGAAGTTGGAGAGAATGTTTTGACTGTTGAAGAAGCGCACCATTGCCACCCGAGTGGCCACATCCACACAGTCGATGTCATTGCCGTAGATGAGCGGGTTGAAGGCGTGCGAGGAGGAGGAGGCGGAGGACGAGGAAGAGGTGGCAGTGGGTCCACTCTTTGCCTCCAACCGCTCCAGACTCTTGATCTGTGGCGTCAAAGACATGGAGGCCAACGCTTGCTTCAGATGGTTCTTCAGTACAGTGGCCTCGGGTTCGGGCATTGGCGGCAAGTCCTCCACTGCCGACGGCTTCACAATCCTATTGGAGTCCAAGTCCACTAACCAGACGTCATCGGGAAGTTTGAAACGCCTTTTGAACATTAGGAAAGATGCGGGAACTCCAATGATGAAGGGAGTGGGCGCCAGAAGTAACTATAGCAACAATAACAATAATAGTAAGAGTGTGTGTGTGTGTTAGCCCCTAATGGCACTTCACTGCATTGCATGCATGCACTGTACTGCTGCTGTGCTAACCTGCTCTGCAGAGCTCATACAAGTGGGCAATAGTGGAATGACGGGAAACATATATTCCAAGGGATAGATCATTGTGACGAATGCCATCACTGACATAGAGAGGGCGTTGTAGTCGCGCGACTGTAACACCAACTTGTGCTCCATCATTATGACGGTGAGCACCTTGAGGCACGTGTCCACGCCCAACAGCTCCAGAGGCAGATGGAGTGGGAAGTCCACGAGAGAGAAGCGCGTGTGGTCGGGCAATGCCAGATGGAGGGGGGGCACTATGTCGGCGCTCAACACTTCCAACTGTTGGAAGAAGAAAGAGAGAGATGAGGGATGGAGAGAGAGAGAGTGATGTTGTTGCTATGGTTACCTCGAGTTTAGTTTTGCCGGGAACGGGTACGGGAGCGGACAACAACTTCAAACACCAGATCTCGAGTTCGCGCACATCAGCGATGACTGAGGGCGGGATTGCGAGCTCTGGACTGACTCGAGTGGTGAGCAGTGTCCAAACAAGGTCTCTAATGGATGGAGAGAGATAACAACAGATAGAGAGAGATATTATTTTTGGACAAACTTTTTGTGTTTTCTATTCTTTTGAGTAAACATTTGAATCATTTTTCTCAAGACGTGAAGACATTCGCGAAAAGTGGAGAAAAATGGATGATGTGATACAATGCATAGGGACACAAGTGATAGACCGGCACGTGTTGTTGTAGTGGTAGTAGAATCACTAGTAGTGTGACTATGATGAGATGACTTAGTATTGGTATTAGTAGCATGGTGATGTTTAGCATGGTGATGGTCACTACTACTAATATTACTAGATGATGTGATACGACGTTCCACATGACGATAGAAGTTAACACAAATACCATAGCTATGAGAGAGAGGAGAGAGACATTACTACTATTGATGATACTATTAGGGTAGGGTAGAGATGTTTGGCAATTACCGCACGCGCGACGTGTCCTTCTCAGTCAAAGCGAACACAAATGAATTGATGTCTCGATGAGAGAGACGACGATAGGATGACGTCACACATCCCTCGGGCTGACAAAAGAATACAATGTCCGGCGGAAGTGCGAAATCGTTGTGGTCTTCGGGCGGATATCTGCGCAACAGTTCCGGCATTTCTAGTGAAGCGTGTGTCTCTGGTGAACGCGCGCCAACAATGGCAATATAGTCGAGCAAACGCGGACAAAAGTATTTGTGCACACAGTCAGACATCACACGCAGCGCAGCAGCAGTCACGCACGAGACACACACGCACTCACTCACTCACTATACGATATAGCAGTGATAGTCACACACAGTGGTCACACATTGTACATTATATATACACACAATATATATATGTAATGGTAATGATATAATGAAATAAAAACAGTACAGAGAGAGAGAGAGAGGAGTAGTAATACTGTGTATTATATCATACAGTATTTGATGTAATTATTGGATCACATGACTCAATGACGCAATCGATCGATGACTTGAATGAGAGTCATCAATGACGTGCATCAATCACTCTCTATCACACTTATGATATTATCTGAAGTTTTGTTCACTTTTTTCAATAATATTGTAATAAAACTCAAATTTTAGATTCAAATCGAATAAAATGTTTAGAATTAGAATAAACGCGAAAATAAACATTTTATTAAACATTATTATTGGTCGACACTCTTATTAATGCCGCCGCCGCTCATTGACGTCAATGTGTGTGCGCGCATATCGTTTGGTACTTTTTGATACTCTTTTCACGCATTCAATGTCTATACGATTGTGTTTATATAGAAAGCGATCGAAATCACAAAAGATATTCAAATCAATCGATTTATGGATTTATTTAATAATATAATAATTACTGTATTTATTGGCATTAAATTGCACTAAAAATAACTTTTATTTACTTCAAAATAAATATATATTATTGCTTTTGCCATCACTTCATTCATTCATTCATTTATTTTGTTTTAAACACTCATTCATATCATATATTATTTTTTGACACTCTTTTACTCTTTTATTGCAATCATTTCTCTCTCTATTCGTGTCTTTAATACAAATACAAAACTCTGGTTCTATGTGTTTGGGTTCGTTCACAAACAATGTCACACATATGTTCAATGTTTAGAGAGCCCCAACACATCACTTATATTTATTTACATTTACGTCAGAGAGAATGTGAATTGAATTCAATTGTGTATAAAAGGACTCAAAGCTATTGTAAAACAATTAAAATATTTATAAATACAACAAATGATTGAATGAAATGAGTAGTGCTTGTGGAGAGGGTCGAGTGGTGGCGCTGCCATCCACTATTCTGTTCAGTTACAGTAACTGTACAATACATCAATCGATGTAAACATAAACACAGAGAGAGAGAGAGAGAGAGAGAGAGAGTGTGGTGAGTGTGGTGCGCATGCGTGTGCAAATCGCCATTGTCTCTACTATACATTAAAATAATATAAGTTAAGGCCATATTGTGTGTTGTGTATTGTGTGTGCGAGAGAGAGAATTGAACTCATTGTTAGACATATATATATTTGACAAACATTTGTGTGAATGTGAATAACAGACATATTGTGAACGCAATGAACGGTGAAAAGAGTCTCATAAAGGACGACCACAGTGGCGTCGGTGGCGGCGGCGAGACGTTCGACTCGTGGCGTTCGCACACTGCAGTACAACAACAACAACACTACTCCGCAGCGTCAGCAGCAATGGGCCAATCAGCAGCATCCGCGCAAACGTCAGACCCCTACCACATGTCCGCATATTACCCGCAAATGTTCCCCTATTCGGACGCCTCTATGCCTTCCTCACAGCCATGGAGCAATGGTGCTGAGGCCATGACCTTTTTGGGGGGCTATACGCCCGAACACAGCGCAAACACTGGTAAGTGGTGGTCACATGATTCACTAACAAACACACTATACGTCACGTTACGTCATTATTAGGCCATTCGAGTCATTACGCGATGGAAGCGATGTTTGGGAGCGCGCAGAACACGTATGGCTTCGGCAACACAATGACGTCATCGCACTTCAACGCGTTCTTCCCCTCCAATTCTGACCCCTTTTGGGGCACGACATCGGCCAACGCTTCGGCCAATCAGAGCAGAGGTATTGGCGATGGGAGCAAAGGTCAAAGTGCAATGAGCCAACGAACGACACAATTGGCGTCCAATGCCTACCATAGGATGCCGCCGCACGACAACAGCGCAGACGGACAGCCTCCTCCGCCCCCCCACCACCACCACTACTACGACACGTACGCCACCTCTGACGTTCCCCTCAAGCACGTGGAGTCTGGCATTGCCGGTGAGTA
>JAQGCU010000015.1:0-10585 GCA_034700085.1 Hermanniella dolosa
TAATTTTGGGGGATTCAAAATGATTATGTTTAGGGACATATACATGTATAGTATATATTCTTATTATAGTATTATTAGATTTTTAATTTTTGGATTTTTAATTAGATTAACATTTGGGTCTAAATACAACAATCACTTCTTAAACGGGTACACTGATGAGCCCCTATGCAACATGTACCTATTAATTACCAGCGTTTTAAACCTTTCAGGTGTAGGTGGTTATTACATGAGAATTTACTGGACTGATGCCTTTCTAGTCCTACCCGTGGGTATTATTGAGTAGGATTAAATTTGAGCCCTACCCCTGAAGATAAGAGACAAATAGGTTAACCTGTCATCTACCTAAGTTTCTCTTTTAAATGGTTTAAGAGGATTTTAAAATAATATCTTCTGGTCTTCTTATACCGATTTCGGTGTCGATGGGGCCGAAGCCCTGTGAGAGACCTCACTACCGTCAAATGCTACGGGACTGTGCAATGAAGAAAGAAACTGGGCCCACAAAACCACCAAAGATAGCGACGTCACATCTTCGGTTGATAGTCCGCGCTCTTACCACTGCGCCACTCTCCTCCTCCTCCAAAAAAATCCGATATGTAATTAGTGTCGCCAATAATGACAAATTGAATTCCTTGACAATATCTTATATGTACTGAAAATTTCCTTGAGATTCCTTAAAGCAATTTTTTATTCTTAGAAAATTCATTGTTTTTTGGATAAATTCAATAAAATATTTTTGTATTATTTTAATCTATAAATTATTTATGTCAATACTAGACTTAAATAATAAGCAATTATTCATTAACACTGTTTCTACTGTATACTCATGTGAATGACGTAACTCTTCGGAAATGAGCTTTTTTATAGTTTTTTAAACAAGACTTTAGTTTAGTTTTCAATTATTTCTTTAATTTTTTGCCTGTACTACTCCTTATCAAGGTAAGACTCCAACCTGGAGACTGGAGAAGAACCTTAATTGCTTTATAATCAAGGTGATTCCTGTAGTGTTGGTAACTCTATATGTAATACATAGGACCTGGGGATTATTCCTAAATGTGGCTAAACTTAATTTGATTATATTTTAACAAAACATCTAATAAAGACTTTTCTATTTTTTTAATTAAAATATTAAATTAATGTTTATTTGATAACACTTTAGGCTTTAAATAAGTATTTATAAAATAAAATATATTTGGATTTATTGAGAATTGTTTATAACATAAAACTATTGAATGTTAAGCCATTTGTGCTCTAAGACCTGAGCCATAGTATATCTAAGTTTAGGATCGGGTTCGAGATGTTTGCGAATCAAGTCTTTGCAGTCTTCGGATAATGTAGTTCTGGGAAAATCAAGTCGTCTTTCGGTTTGCATTTTAATCATTTCCTTAAGATTTTTATCACTGAATGGAAGTCTATTGTTAACCAATATATAGAGCACTACACCCATAGACCAAACATCACTAACCATTGCATTATATGGCTGTGTCTTAAGAACCTCAGGGGCGACATAAGCAGCGCTTCCGCAGTAGGTGTCACTCAGTAATCTTTGGCCGGTTTTGTTGTCATAACAAGTTCTCGAAAACCCAAAGTCTGCTATTTTTGCTACAGTTCTCAGTTTATTGAGTAATACGTTTTCACATTTTATATCCCTGTGTGCGAAACCCATAGAGTGAATGTATTTAACTGCTGATGCAATTTGTTTGTAAAGCGTTTTAGCATAGAGTTCGTCAACGGGTCCCCCTTTGATGAGGTCAAGTATGTCTCCTCCGTCCGCTAATTCCATGAATACATAAACCCGATTACCGATTGTGAAGATTTCAAACAACGATATTATATTCGGATGTTTTAATTTCTGCATTGCATACAACTCTCGGGGGAGGAAATGATTTCTGTAGTTCTCAGTTGTCTTTTCCAAATCAATTATTTTCACTGCAATCGGTATTGTGCCCATCGATGCATTGCATACTCGAGAAAAACTGCCACTATTTAGGGGTTTACCGATAGTAAAGCCTTTTTTCTTTAGTAACTCTAAGTCACTGTGCGGTAGTGCTAACTCTTTTTCTTTATCTTTTTCGTTATCGTTATTTACATTTTGAGACATTTTTTGTTTCAAATCAATAAATTAATTGATAATCAAAAGTGAAGTCAACGGAATTTATTTTAAATTTTAAGAAAATATCACATATGGCTTAAGATATGCCAACAATACTTTCCATTGTTGAGAATCACGTGATGTGCGTGCGCGCGCGGTATTGTTGCATAACTCTATTGTTAAATGAGAAAGAGGGGAGGAGGTAAATAGAGAAAAGAGGGAGGGGACAGATAATGACAGAGTAAATGAAATAGAAAATGATTGTTTAGATTCTATTTTAAAACTACAGAATATTCTTAGCTAATTCATTAGGTCTGCAATAATACAGTATAAGAGTTCTGTAGTTTTTTAATGGTTTTAAATAAGATTTAATATTACAAAAAAAGTATTTTAAAAGTTTATTTTCATTAAAATGTTTTTTTAAAGTTTATCTACGGTTCAAATTTGGAAATAATAATAATAGAGATAAAGTTAGGAAAACTTGTTTCCACTCCATGACATTAAGAAAGAGATTCCGATTGAGAAAACTTTAGTTTGAAGTCTGACTGACTCAATAAATCCTTTTAAAACCCAAAATCTAATTTGGTTTTGTGTTTGTTTTTTTTTCTTACTATCAATTCTTTATTCATCAATATTTAAATCTATATTCAATCGATTTCAAAGAATAAAATTTTTTTATGTTTGCTGTGATTTAATAAAATAAAAATATTATTTAAATTACATAAAATTGTAAGTAAAAATATTTATAAAAATTTATTTGTATTATTTAAATTGTATTAAAATAAAAATTTAATAGAAAACTAATCAAACATCAATATGATTTTAAAATCGTTAGTTTACTAAAGAGAATAGTTTAAATTCTGTTCTATTAAACATATTATGATATAAGTTACATGCATTTAGAATATTATTTTTAAGTTTAATATTTTTTGTATTAATATACTCTAATGTAAGCTTATTATATCTGTTAAGGGAAGAAATTAAATTGTCCAATTTAATCAAATCATTATCAATATTGTTCAATAGTTCAGAATTCTCCATATTTATGCAATTTTCCTCCATATTAATGTCTATTTTTTCTTTATTAAGCATACATTTTATATCCCCAAACTTAATTAATCTTTCGTTAATTTTTTCTGAAAATGTAGATTCATTTGCAATGTCGTCAAGTACATTATTGAACAAGGATTTATAATCTTTGAAAATACTAATAATTAAATTCAAATCAATTTTAAAATCATTTATGCTTTTCTTCCAGATTTTATTTTTTTTAAGATGTGAAAATTCTTCTATTAATACATTTAATTCAAATGGTATGTTGAAAAGCATATTCATATAAGTTTTCTCCAAGTATAGTGATTTAGGTAACAATTGTTTAGGGGGATAAATTTGTGTTTTTATAATCCAATCAAATTTCTTCTGAAGGTGTTTATAATACATGTTTACAGTGTCTTTTATTTGTCTTAATTGACGGAATGATTCTATTTTATCTTTTGATTGAATTCTTTTTTGATTCAGTTTATTCATATTATATTTCAATAATTTATTACGCTTAACATTAGATGAAGAATTAGATTTTACTTTTCCATCTTGTGTTAGTTTAGATGATTCATAGCAAAGTATCTTTGTAATAGTTACTGTAAGATTATTTGTATTATTTATGGACATCTTAGAGCAATCTGAAATAGAGAATTCTTTTAGTAAAATTACTAACTAATTACAAATACTCACTTATGATAAATATATCAATAAATTATTGTTAAAGGAATTAAAATAAATTTAAGATTTTAAAATGCTGTTTATTAAATATTTTAAAAAATTACATTTAATTATTATTAAATAATTATTAGAAAATATTAGTCCAATAGTATAATAAAGCAAAGTTAAACAAAACAAATGAATCACAAGTAGACCCAAATTTTTAAGCAAAACATTAAAATATTTTAAGAAATATAATATTTTATTTATAAGTTGATCCAAAACCATTTTGGCTCTTGTAGTTTCCTCATTATTTAAAGAGTCATCAACTACGGGGTCCAAATATAGGATAGACTCAATTATTAGTTGTGCGATTGCATCGCCTTTATTATATATAAATGGTTCATAACTACAATTTGATAGTAACACTTTAATTTTTCCTCTATAATCAGCATCAATTACACCTGATGCAACATCTATTTCATATGTTAATGCCAAACCACTTCTACTTGCCAACCTTCCATATGTGTTTTCAGGTAAAGAAACGATTAATCCTGTCTCAACAATATCTCGAGAATAAGGTCTAATTATTCCTGAGTTTGAAGCAAAAATATCCAATCCTGCACTTCCAGGGGTTGCTCGTTTTGGTAGAGTTGCATCAGAGGTTAATTTAAAAGCCAACATTTTATTATAACCTGTTAAAGATAAATATTTTAGTAAAATCTATAAAAAAAAGTTTAATAGATTTAAAATAACATGTAATACTTTTATTTTCTTATGGAAAAATGACCAAAAGGTAAGCAATTTATTCCATTATCCAGTATATATTTTTTATCGTCAAAAGGTGTAAAAATCAATTTTTTAATTTCAATCGTTTTTAAATTCTGCCGTTTCGATTGAATTCTTTTCATTGAACTGTTAAATATTTTGTTCTTCTTTAAAACATTTTTATAATGTTGGTGCGTAATATATTTTTTTACGATTGCTTTTTGCAATCCTTTTGCAGTCGATTTATTTTGATTAGAACCATAATTAATTGAATATAATTTAGATTTTAAACCAACAAATTCATTAATACATTGTCCACCAAATTCTTCCTTTAAATATCCTATTTTTTTAGCATTTATTTCATTGTATAAGATGTTATTCTTATCAAAATTAGAAAAATCCATAATTGGATCAAATTCAGACTTTAAATCATTAAAATAATTTTGAGTTTTTATTTCCATTAAATAGGAATCAGTATCTGAATAAGCTAAAGTTAAATTTGATTTATAATATTTTTTAAATTTATTGTAGTAAACATCAAACATGAGATGTTTTGAAAATTCAAGTACAGTAAATCCTATATATAAAGGTTTATCTAATTTCACATTTGTTTTTCGCATTTTAATTAATGCATTTTCGCTATCTAATATGATAAAATTTTCAAAATTTGGTTTTGTTAAATATCGAGAGGCTTGTTTTTCATTTAGGGCTAACTTAACATTTAAATGTTTTCTCTGATCTTGAATTGATTTTCCAAAAACTGAATTATTCATAAGTTTATATAAATCTTTATCAAAGTTATTTTTACTTTCTTTTCTGAGATTTGTATTCATTGCAATATATGGACTTAAAAAAGCTAGTTGTTTAAAGGCTAATACTTTATGTACTTTTTTTAAAACCATTCCTAAATTAAGATAGAGTTTTAGATTTTTAAAATGAATTACATAATTATTTCTATCATAAAATGTTTGCATTAGCTTTTCAGATACTGTTCTCTTATATCCAAATTGTTTTAAAAAATTCAATGTATTATTTTGGAAAGAACTTAATTCTGAATGTTCTACTTTATATTTATGAGGAGCTAATGGAAAATCTTTATGTAAATCATGTAAATAATCTGGATAATTTAGATCACATTCTACAATATAACCATAATCACTTTCTGTATCAATTTCTTTCCAAATATTAAACTCAGGAAATTCATAATCACTTAACCATCTAAAATTAGAGACCGGTAGTTTTTCATTCATTGAATGACCATAAAGATTATTAAAGTCTAAATAAGTTATATATTTATGAGGTTTTTTGCTATCATAATTGGTCATTTGTGGATTGTTAGCTTTACAATATCTTTTGCTAACACATGAAACTCCACCGCGAATTCCACTCTCAATAAATTGATACATGTCTACATCTGTAAAAAGTTCTAATTTAACTTTAGTTATTTTCAATGCTGCACTCCATGCAAGTCCAGGAATTGAATAAAAATGGGCAGGGTCTAATTGATAATCTCTTAAGATATTAATTCTAAATTTTTGAACTCCGTCTGCTAAAAGACATGTATCTAAATTTAAATAAAAATCGTGATAATCCCCAAGATTTTTCATATTAAATTCTTTCCATATAATACATGAATGCTTATATTGTTCATCAGTTAAATCTTTTTCATTTAGTGATGAATAAAAGTTTTCTTTAGAAGGAAGTTGTGTTTCATTAAATTTTTCAAATGAATCTACATAATCATAGGGATAATTTGCTTTTTGAAACAAAAGTTTTAATTTATCATTTGAAATATTATATTTTTCTTTAAAAATTTTAGTTGTTATTGGAAAATCATAGTTAGAATCTTTTAAATTTTCTACTATTTTTTCTAAACTTTCTGACAAAAATTGATAAGAATCAACTACTTTAACATTATCTAATTTAAATGAAATAAATCTTTCCATATTTTGAGGAATGATGGTTATTTTGGAAAATGGTTTTGATTTAATTTGACTTATAATGAAATGTGCATCATAACTGAAAATATAGTAAATAATTTAATTATTAATTAATTCGTTTTAATAATAATAAATATAATATACCCTTTAAGATTGTGAAAAAATAATGGAATGAAATCTGGAATTTGATATTTTAAATTACAAGATTGATGGGCGGCACCTCTATATTTTCCAGATAAATGACAATGATCTCTACATTTTAAGTCAATAAATCCATCCTTATTAAGTCTTGAAAATGAAAAATCTTCTTTACATATATGGCAAATTTTTGAAGATCTGTGTATTTTTATTTCATTTTCATTCATAGGTATCATTGAAATTGATTTTAATAATTTTGTCTGAATTAAATCACTAACTTTACTTAAAGTCTGTAAAAATATTTCAATACAATCAACTCCTCTATAAAAACTGTGGTGACATATTTTATAATTTTCTTTAATAACAAGCAATGAATATCCACATGGCTTGTGATTTTGAACAATTTTTGTTTTAGTATTTATTTCAATATTAGTTTTTTCTAAAATTGCTTCAAAATCTGCATACATAACATAGGGTACTTGCATTGTTTGTTGCCAATCATCAAAATATAAAATATTATTAAAGTCTTTTTCAGGTAAAATTAATTTACACGGATTAAAAGTTAAACATCTGTCTTGATGTTTTTGCAAATATAATTTTGTTTGAAATCCACTCAAACAGTTTATACAAAAATGATGATTATCAGAGTCGTAACTACTTACTAATCGATTAAAATTCTTTATATAATAATAATGATTATTATACAATAATATGTTTACAACATTTTTTCTTTGAAATTTGGATCTTCTAATTATATGCACAGAAGGTTTTTTCTCTTCAAATTTATGCCAAGAAAATACATTTATTGATAAATTAAACATCTTATTGTTGTTCTCAAATTTATCAATCATTTCCAATTCAACTGGAAATGAAATATTTTTTAGATTGAAAGCAAATTCATACGATTTATATTGATGTAATCTTTCAGGATGATTTTCAACATTTATTAATGCAGCAATAACACACCATAAAAAACATTTATCGTCATTGCATTTTATATTAATTATAGCTTTCTTATTTTTAAGTTCATCTGGTAATTCTTGAAAACAACCTCCACTCAGAGGATTATATTTTCCAATTCTAATATCTAATCTTTCAATTTCGTTTATTTTCCATCCACTACCTCTTTCTTGAAATTCTTGTATTTGATCATCTAATTTTGTAATAAATTCTGAGTACACATCTTTTATATCTTTTAATTTTGCCACTATAATATTTTTGGTACAAAAATATCCTAGTGTGTAAGTAACTACATCTTCAATTTCTCTTGAAAATGTAACAGATAAACAAAATTGTAACTTAACACTTTCAATCGATTTTAATATATTATTAATCAAATCAATGATATGATTTTTATAAAACGATAAAAATGATGCAACATCAATAAAAGTTTTTTCAGCATGCAATTCGTATTGTTGTAAAAAAGATTTAAATGCTTGTCGGGATAATACAAATTTTGAATTCTGTTTTAATTTTGGTAATTTATTAATTTTTCCATAACCAAATTGATTTGTACATTTTAGAATATGTCTGAAGATGGTAGATTTAGTATAAAATATTTTGAAACAAATCAAACACTCTGCACTTTTCTTGAAAGATTCACACAAACGTATATGTTTATAAAGATTGTTGTAATTTCGTAATGATTTATAGCACAAAGGACATATAAATGAAGAAACATTTGAATATACTTTATCATTATGATATTTTCTTTGGTGTAAAGTAAGACGAAAATATTTATCAAACGTTTTTTGGCAATCATTACACTTGTAATTTCCCTCCATTGTTTCCATTTCTAAATATAAAATACAAAATAATGAGTGAAAATTGTAATAAAGTTTTAAATTTAATAATAATTATAATCAGTATTATTAATATTTTACTTGTGATGGCTGTTTATAATAATATAAAAGAAATTTCATTCAAACACCCAATTGATTATGAGATAAAAAACATCGATGAATGCTATTTAACAGTACACAATTTAATAAATTTTAAAGAAAATAACAGTAATAATATCAACTTTAAATCATATATTTATTCTTACACAAAACCGTTTATACTAGAATTAATTCAAAACAGTACTGAGAATTGTTTATGTTGTGAATAATTAATAAATATAGAGATAAAAACTATTATCCATTTACAAATTATGAAGAATCAACTGTGCTGTGCAAAACACATATCCGTTATGTTGTTTCAAACTTAATATCACTTTTTTTAAAACAATTACTGTTAATAAATTTTTATACTTTATTTAAAGGACTACTTTATTGAACAATAATTTTGGAAACGTATGAATACAAAACTCATACCACTTCCAAAACTTTTAGCGTGAATTAAACGAAGAGTAAATAAAATCAAATTATAATAAAACAAAAAATATCTGATAATAGAATAGAATAGAATCATAAAGTAATGAATACAAAAATTAAAAAAAAAATCTTTAACTCAAACTTCATTTACGTCATAAAAGTGGTAATACTTTATTCAATTTGTTTGTTTGTCTCTAATTATCATTTCTAATATAAGTTTAGCGATTTTGGCTTCAATTATTTACACATAATATTAAGCTTATAAAATTTTTATATATTAACATTTATTATTAATTCATTTATATATTTTTGCCGGAACATGTAATTCCCATTAACTCTTAGAGCAATTATTGCCGGAACATGTAGTTCCCATTAGTTCAAATGAACAGTTTAGTTTTTAAATTTGTTTTATATTTATTTTAATAAATTTATTTTATAGAATTAAAAAACATGTTTTAATTTTGAATATTATTTTTGATATTAGTTTTTTTTGAAAGATTTCACATTTTCTTGAGTAAGATTCAAAATCTGGTAAAATATAACGTCTTTTCGGTGCTATAGATTTTATTTGACGAATAATTATATCTAATATACTGTATTTACTCATAATGTAGTGGTAATTAAAAACTCTGAATTGAATAATATATTCGGTGAAATGAATACCTCATTCATGATTTTGTCGTATTTCTTTATGGATGGTTCCAGATTCATTCCCAACAGTTCTGCGTAGTCCCCGAGCTTAAAGTGATTCTTTTTGCCAATTTTAAGCAGTCCTCCAATACTAGCCCAGTCATCTTTTTTCCCTTGCATCCCCAACTCCTTTTCTACCTGTGCTTTACTCAATTTTGATCTTGCCAAAAAGTTTTTTAAATTAACTGATCGGACAAATAAGAGGCAGGAATTTGGACTTTTTGTAAGTTTATTCCATTAATGGCTAGCAGTGGGTCGGGGTCTACATTCTTTAACAATCGAACGGGATTGAGATCATGTATGGCTGTAGTGACTGCTTTCATGATTTCTCCACTGTCCCCCTTAAGCTTTCCACTCTTCCCACTAGCTTTAGCTTTTAAGTCTTTTGAAGCAAAATTTGCGATGGCTTGAGTACTACTCTCTACATGTGGATGGTCACTAGAGCTTTCTTCCTTGGCATGTTCACTAGAACTCTCTGCGTGTGGTGCACTCGAGGCACTTCCTCCTAAATAAAGGAAAAGTTGATAACATGAAAAGTTTTTATATAATAAAACTTGACATTTGGTATTTTGATGTTCGGTATTAACATAAAAGTCATGTTAATTAAATAAATTTTACAAATTTCTAATATTTGCTATAATTTCAGTTTCAAATTTTGTTGATACTAAAGGTATTAAAATAGCACTATTTGTTATACATTTGGTTTTAGTTATGTGTTGATTATAACAATATGTGACACTAACGGTAGTTGACTATAACAATAGAAAATTTGTATTAAATATACTGAAATGGATTTTGGTTTTAAAGTTTTGGTGATAATAACGATAGTGTGACACTAATCATAGGTGACACTAACGATAGTTTACTGTAAGCTTAATCCAATATTACCACATAAAATGTAATTTTCTAATTATTAGATCTATTAGTTTATCGAATGTAAAATTTTT
>JAQGCU010000016.1:0-10427 GCA_034700085.1 Hermanniella dolosa
TTCCAGTACCTCCGCCAACACTTCCAGTACCTCCGCCAACACTTCCAGTACCTCCGCCAACACTTCCAGTACCTCCGCCAACACTTCCAGTACCTCCGTCAACACTTCCAGTACCTCCGCCAACACTTCCAGTACCTCTGCCAACACTTCCAGTACCTCCGCCAACACTACCAGTACCTCCGCCAACACTTCCAGTGCCGACGTCAACTCAATCACCACTACTCAACCCACTACCATAACCACTACCATAACCACCACTACCGTAACTAAAAAGGGTGAGGATCCCACCCTTGCCACCACTCTGTAAAGGCGGGTATCGGCCCGACCTTTACTTAGGCGGACTGACAGCCTTAATGGCTGTCAGCCACCTCCACAAAACCTTTTCCACTTACTCTTTCCTTATAAAAATTGAGAAAAAATACTTTAGTTTTAAAACGTTTTATTTAAACTCCAAAAACTTAATGTAAAACAACATTAGCTGTGCTCTCAATATAAGTAAAAATTGAGAGCACAGGACATGACTCAGCATTTTCAATGAGCACATCGTATGATAATCATACGATGTGTACTACATTGAAAATGCTGAATACACACAATCTGTTTCTAAGGCAGAAAACAATGCCTTATAACATATCCCCACACTTAAAAGTTTAACGACCTCGTTAAACAATTATTTATATAACGAACAATTATAAAGAAATATTTAAGGAACAATGTAAACAAAAACAAATTAAAAATAAGTTTATCCTATTTAATCGAAATATTCTTTGAGTTCTTCTGCGTCCACGTTGTCGTCCGTACCAGAACTATCAGATTCCAATCGGTCATTACCGACATCCAGATTGTTCTGAACTGACGATTGATCAACATTCGGCATCTCTGGTTCGGAATCCTCAGATATCTCCTCCGAATCGTCATTCACGGAAATCTCCTCTAGATTCCATTTCTTGAGTCGTTGTACATGTACTACTATTTTCTTTCTTGGTGGATCCACTTTCTGTATCTCGTAATTCACGGGAGATAGAACTCTTATCACCCGATACGGACCACTATACTTTGGGAATAACTTCTCTGTTTTCCCAACTTCTCGTATAGTGACTGATAGACCAACTAGGTCATCAACTTTAAATTTTACATCGCGATGTCTTCTGTTATATTGTGTTCTCTGCACTTCTTGTGCGTCCTGAACACGAAATTTAACCATTTCTCTCATTCCTTCGAGAGTGGTTCTATAATTTTGACCATATCTGAATTTGGTCAAATCAAATGTTATATCAATCGGGAATATAGCCTCTTTATTGTATAACATTTTATAAGGAGTTTCCTGCGTCGTTGCTTGCTGAGAAGTATTGTAAGCAAATACTATTTTAGGAAGTACCTGGTCCCAGTTTCTGTGGTCTTCATCAACATAGTGTCCTAACATAGTGCGTAATGTTCTAATTGCCCTTTCCGCCAAACCATTAGTTTCTGGGTGATAGGGTGTTGTTCTAAGGTGTTTAGTTTTTGTTAGTTTGAAGACTGATTCGGTAAAATTAGAACAAAAGGACCGCCCTTGATCTGTCAATATTTGTCTTATCGACCCATATCTCATTGTTATTTGGTTTACGAACCAATCTGCTATCGTTTCTGAAGTCATGTTCTTTAATGCACCAGCCTCGACGTACTTAGTATGGAAGTCTATGAGTAAAATGATGTATTTATTTTTCCGCGGAGTTTCTGTTAGACTCCCAACTAAATCCATTCCACACATTACAAATGGTTCGTTTGGATAAGGTATTGGCTGCAACACTCCTTTGGCTGGTCCCGGATCAGGTTTACGTAGTTGGCACGAAGTGCAATGTCGAACGTACTTTCGTACAGTGTGTTCAATTCCTGGCCAGAAAAATCGACTACGAACCCGCACATATGTCTTAAGGAATCCTAAGTGTCCACTTCTTACGTCGTCATGTAGCTCCTTCATTATTTGCGGTCTCAACTTCTTTGGCAAGCAAAATAGTAACTTTTCGTTACATACACTATCATAGGTAACTCGATATAGAATATCTCCATCTATTCTATATCTATCCGTATATTTCTTTCTATTTGCCTTAACGGCCTCTTTTGTTTCTCTACACCACTCATCTTTATCCTGAGCGGCTACTAAATCGATAATAACATTAAATAAAAGTGGGAATTCTTCTAAGTCTGAATCTGGACCTTCATGTGGGTATCTAGATAAGCAGTCCACGTTGTGGTGGGTTTTCCCACTTTTAAATTCAACTGTAAAATTATATTCCTGTAACAGTAGGCTCCATCTCGCCAATCTCCCGTTTGGGTTCTTGATCTGCATGATAAAACACAGGGCACAATGATCTGTTTTGATTGTAAAGTGTGAGCCATAAATGTAATGTCGTAATTTTTTAACTGCCCATACGATCGCTAGTGCCTCTTGCTCGGAAATAGAGTATTTCATCTGTCTTTCATCTAAGCTTTTACTGTTGTAGGATATCACCACTTCTGTTCCATTCTGTACTTGTGAAAGAATGCAACCCATTGCATAACTACACGCATCGGTGTATATAACAATAGGGCAAAATGGTTTAAAATGTCCCAATATTGGGGAAGTAATGAGTTTTTCTTTTAGTATATTGAATGCCAAGTCACATTCATCGTTCCATAAGAACTTTTGTTCTTTTTTCAAAAGGTTGTTTAAGGGTTTCGCTATTTTAGAATAATCTTTTATAAATTTCCGGTAGTAACCGGTTAATCCTAGAAACGCTCGAACGTCTCTAACTCTTTGTGGGATAGGAAATCCTTTAACTGCAGATATCTTTCCTTCTTCAGGTTTTACTCCATTTGCAGAAATTATATGTCCCAAGTAACTGATTTCTTCAGCTATAAATTCACATTTTTCTGGATTTAATCTCAGATTATGTCTATCGATTCTCTCAAAAACTTTTCTAATGTCATTTACATGTTCTTCAATAGTCTCTGAGAATATAATTATGTCATCGATATATACGAGACATATTTTCCATAAAAGATCTGATAAAACGTTTTGGAGATAACGTTGAAAATTTGAGGGGGCATTGGCTAAACCAAAAGGTAAGACAATAAATTGATATAAGCCCATATATGTCACAAAAGCTGTCTTTTCTTTGCTAGCGTTGTCCAATTCTAAATGCCAATAACCACTTTTAAGGTCTAATTTTGTGAAGTATTTACTCTTATTTAGGGTATCAATTGTATCCTCTATTAAGGGAAGAGGACCTGAGTCTTTCACTGTTATGGCGTTTAGCTTCCGGTAATCAACACAAAATCTGTACGTTCCATTTGGTTTAGGTACTAGAACTACTGGTGATGACCAGGCACTGCAACTCTCTTCGATTATCTTGTTCTGTAGCATTTCTTTAATCTGATTCTTTATTTCAATCTTTTCAGCCGGAGAGGTCTTATATGGAACAGATCTTATTGGTCTTTCGTTTGCCGTATTTATTGTGTATTTGAAATCATCGACTCTTCCTATCTGCCCTATGTCTGCCGCAAAGAGGTGTATGAACTCATATAGTAATTGATTTAATTCTTCATTTGGTATCTTAATTATTAATTTGATATCATTTTCACCATTTATCTGATGAATTGTAAAAAGACATTCATAATTCAACATCTCATTGTTATTGATTGGGTATAATTTTCCCAATTTAGTTGATTTTGGCAAATGTATGTCATAGACCTGGGGGTTTGTTATTAAGATTATTATCTTTTCTGGGTTTATTAAAGAATGATCAACAATTAGATCGTATTTGTTTTGTAATTCTTCTTTAGGTTTGAAATATGCTATAGGACTGTTAATCGAAATATTGTACTCAATTTTTATTTGACTTTGTTTAGGAATTGTTATGTTTTCTTTGAGTTCTATGTCTGAATAGAGTTTGGGTTTTACATCTATAAAAATTTTCATTAATTCATTTCCGAAACTTATTGTAAGTTGTGTTTGTTTGCAAAAGTCAATGCCTAATAAAACTGGATAATTCAATTTGTCATATACGTAGAATTCATTTTGAAATTTCGAACCATTTATTTCTGCATCAAGAATTACACTTTTATCTATTATACATTTACTATTGTCCAAGAGATTTACGGAAATTCGTTTTGAATTTATATTTGGTTTCAAACATAATTTATCTAATATAGAGCTATTTATAAATGATAACGTAGATCCTGTGTCAATAACTGCATCGAAGTTTAAATTATTGAGTTTTATTGGGTAGGTGATTAGTTTGGAATTATCTGTTAAGAACGAGGCGTTTTCTTGTCCAAAACCACCCCCGTTTATTGGTTTTGGGGATTGACGTTTTTTGACTGTGTTTGGTTTTCGTTTTGTGTTTTCTTCAGACATCTATTGGCAAAGTGTCCAAAGTTTTGACAATTATAACAACGAACTTTGCTCATATCCATAACTGGATTGAATTTCTTTGCTGGCCCTGAAGACCCTATTACATTTCTTTGGTCTACTCTGTCATTGAACGTTTCCACTGTGTTGTTTGGTTGACCAGTATTGCGCTGTCTATTTCTCGTATTTGCGTATCTGTATTCATTTGGTCTTTGTTCCAGTTGTGACTGATAATTCATTCTCTGTCTGTTTGTATCATATCGCTCAGCGGTAAAGGTGATCGCATCGTTAGACTGTTTGATTATTCGGTAAAGTTGTTCCAGAGTTTCAGGTGTTTTCGACACATATTTGTTTATTATCTTTAGATAAAGTCTTTCTTCTAATCCGTTGACCAAATAATCCATTTTGTCTTTTATTGTCATTCGTGGGTCTGATATATCCATCAGTCGGATAAATGATTCCCAGTATTCATTAAATGTCTCTCCTTTTCGCTGCTTTCTTCTCATTATTTTTGTCTTGACCATTAATGCGTCACAGGTGTTGGTATAATTCCGAATGAGACCTTCTCTAAAACTGTTCCAATTGAATGCTGGATTTCTGCGTTTTTCATTGATGAACCATTCTAATGGACCTGCTTCAAGATATCCGATCAGTTTAACAAACTTTACTTCTTCAGTCATCATATTTCCGTCACAGATGTAATTGTATTCTTCAATCCAAGCTCTCGGATCGGTTTTGCCATTGTATTTCCTCGCATTTATATATCCGCCCACAACCATTGGCATTACTTGAGTATGAATAGTGTGTGGTACGTCATAGTTAGGTGTTTTTATATTAAAAATGTCCTCAACTTTGGGTTTATCGTCGGTACCAGATGGTACCGTGTTTATTTCATCATATAGACTCTGGTTTTCGAGATGATGGAAACCTGTAGCCATTTTGTTATCTTCTTATTTCCTTTGAAATAAAAACAATACTTTAATTCAATGCAATAAAACCAAATTTTATTAAAAACTCTTTATAGTAAATATTCAATAATAGACTTTTATAATTTTATAATAAGACCCCAAAATAAATTTTAATTATAATTAAACATATTGGTCGAGTTCAGGGATAGTCGGTAATCGGTGGTCTGGAATCGGTGGTCGGTTGTAATGGTGTGACGCCGTCGCTCTCTTTCTTTTTCTAACTTCGTTAAAAATTGCTAATCCGCTATTCCCACTTCGAATGGCTTCTGGTAGGGGTGAAGAATTCCAATCTATTTCATTTAAAGGAAGAAAGACATTATCATCTGCATCATCGATTCTTTCTCCTTTGTTATTAAGACCCAAAAGGTGGATTTCTTCAACAAATGCGATTCCATATTCACCATATCGTTTAACGATATACCATTGGTTCATTGGGTTTTTAACTTTAACGTGTTTCACATCTGCTGCGAATATTGTGTCAATGTTCAACTTTATATAAAGGGTCTCCTTCTTGACATAGCGAAAAAAACCAGTCTTAAAGTAAAGATTTGCCAGAATGGTATATTGAGCAGGGGACGAGGCGATCCCTTCCCTCACCCAAATCGATGGAAATCCTTTTCCCCAATGAACAGTTGGCTTTACTTGACGGAAAGTACCATAATAGCAACAAAACAAAAGAAGAATTGTAAATATCGTGACAAATACGATATTCATTATTAGGGAGATTACTACGATATCGTCCATTACATCAATGTCAATATTTGGCAAGTCGGGTAACAACTTAATTCTTGGAAATAAATTAAACTCAAAGGCATGTATACGTCTGGGTTCGATAATTATCACTGTTGCTCCAATTAATCCAAATAGGTTTGTGTATGAAAGCATTCCGAAGAACACCACAAGTGTCGTGGTCATTTGTATGAAATCGCCAATTAAGCCGAACATACCCCAAAAGGTCCATCTGTAAGTGTACGTTTTGACAGAACTCTCCAAATCTGTTAACGATCCTTCAATCATATCCTGTGCCTTTCTATTAAATCGAGCAATGCGTGTTACTTGGTCGTTATTGAATGTAATTTGTGATTCTTCGTATCGGAGTTTGGTTTTGTTTGTATTATTCAAAATGTCTTCTTTCAGAGAAGATGGTAGTGGTAATTGTGGAAGGAGTGTGATATTTCCGTATCTTTTAGCTATTTTTTCTATCAACGATGAGTGATAAGTGGTGTGTGTTGTGTGTGAAATACTTGGACTGACATTAGAGAAAGGACCAAATATTTTCTGCAATGTTTCTGGAATGAGTATTTCACAATTCTTTTCGATTTCGACTAATTCTGCCCACTCTTTGATTATTACTTTTGTAGTTGTTTTTCCCGGACATGTTAGGTAATAGACATTAATAAGATCTTTATGTAGTAAGTATTTATTAAAACTTATGGGTACGACCTTATACTCTTCTTTACTTGCAAATCTTAGATCACACCATTTGACGATATTGTCTTCATTCCATTCATATAGACTTGAAGTACAACTCGAAGGTTGTTGGAGTAAAGTTGGATAAAATGTGAAACATATTCGAGAGTGAGATGATTCATGACAATCAAAATGATCTAAATTCACTTCGTAAACAATTTTCCCGATATCTCTATTGTAAAGATAACTGTTTTGTTTGAGATCGAACAAAATTAGATTTTCCCTGCTATTGTTGTAGTCACTTAAAATACAAGAATTTGGTAAGCAGGGGAAAGCATAAGAGTTTGGGGAAATTAATTGATATTTGTTTATATATCGTTTGCCTTTAAGAGGCACTTTCATATGGATATATAGTGATAAATCAGTGTCATTCTTTACTAAGATGTGGTTATAAAAAGGGAGAGTATAATAAAGATGAAAATCTTCTTCGGCTATGGCTAACTCATAGTCCATTTCTATGTTGGTTTTTATTTGGTTCAGTATTCCCTTAAGAGAGTTAAAACCAATTAAATCTCTGGGTAACTTGCCGTTTGTTAAAGATGACATTATCATTTCCCATTTCTGAATTTTATCTAATTCCAGAGTAACTATATTCTGGAGTGAATTTAACTGAGCGTTAGCATAATCTCTCAATGTGTTTTCAACCTCAATTTCGAGTTGAATCAGATCCATGTTACTAACAATACTTAAGATTGAGCTCTCAATAGTTTGTATCTGGAAACGAACGTTATTATTAATTGTATTCAGTTTATTCGTGAAGTCTTTTTCCATTTCTAAAACTTCCTTTGATAATCCTAACAGCAGATCTTTATTTATTTCAATTTGAGCTCTATTTGCATGAACGTCCCGGACCGTATTTTCCAACACTACATTCAATCTATTCAGGTTATCTTCCAAGTCTTGTGTTACATGTCGTGATGTAAAATACCCAGAAATTGCACCTCCCACGGCTCCGGCAACTAAAGCCGTTCCTATAATAGCTAACGTTATTGGTTCTCTTTTTATTCTAGTATGTCTTTTAAATTCTTCGTATGCATTGTCTAATATCTCCTCCAGTTCTTCCACTGTTTTATCATAATAGTGTAATGTTTTGTTACATGGGTAACTTGTATTTACTGTTCGTTTAGTCCTGTTTGCTGCATTTGCTTGTAATATCTGAATTTCGAATTCTTCGCATTTGGTTAAATTAAACCCATCTCTTAAATTGGCTTTTTGCGGTAGACTAACCTTTAAGAAATGGTCGAAATTATCAGGGAAAATGTAGGCCTCGCCTTTGTTTACAAAATGCAGACCATGAGAGGCAGCTCCAATGAGATAGTCTTCATTTTCAAAATTGTTCGTTATATTTGGCGGTGTAATGGCCTGATTAGAGACGCCATTGTCTCTTTTCGACAATGGTGAGTCTACCTCCATATCGTAAAACCGTTGAATGACAGCAAAATCATCTGGTGTTTGAGTTGATACAATTGTAGGTTGACTCGGTTCGGAGCTATGGTTTGAAATATATTCGGTATTTGAAGAAGTTTGAGGTCTAGTATCAGGTATATCAAATCGTCTATTGACGTTTGGTACGTTTTGATCCACAGGTTGTGGTACTGGAACGGTTGTGGTCTCGTCACTACTTGGAATGAGTCTTGAAGGAACAATTGGTTCATTCTGGTTCATAAGTTGGGGTGCTGGAGTTGTTGTGGTATCGTCATTATCTGAAGTGGGTCTCGAACGACCAATACTTTTACTCAATCTATACACATTACTTTGAGTGTAGACATTGATAAACACTTCACTTATTATAAGATACAGTATTACTCGAACCTTAAGCTGAATCATGATATAACTTCATGAATACTACTTATTGAATGAAATAAAATTCAAGCTCTTTAAACTTTTATACCGATTTTATTTAATAGACAGGAAATTAGTTATGGAATATTTTACAAATTAGGCACAAAAACAGCAATTCATTTATTTTTGAGTTTTTTATCAACTATATGTCCCATCCGTTTAGCTTCGTCAACTAAATTTCGGCACCACTGATAATTGCCTTTTATCCGCTCATTTCCTTTTAGATTTCTTTTTCTGTATATCTCAATCGTAGTCCGGGCATCGATAACAGGATCGTGTCCTCGTAAAGGGTCAAAGTTAGGGTCAAATTCCTGGATTTTTCTTCCCAGGAATGCATAAGCGAGTGTTTTGAGGCCAATGGGTTGATAATTATCGTCTAAGAAAGTATCGTTAAATTCAAATCGGTTTACGGGTTTAACTATCGTGTCCATTTCTAAACATTTCAGGTCTTCCTTAAGACCGATTCCTACAACTAAACGATTAGATAATGCCATTGCCAACTTGGGTTTTACTAGATTAAAAGAAACAGCTTGTTCGCTTAAGTCAATTCGGGCTAATCCGGAAAATCTGGTTCTATAGTCCACTACATTTGATTTAAGTTGTTGTATTTTAGCTGAATATACAACTTTTTCTTTATTGTTTGTTCGATTATTGGGGTATTTGTATATAACAACCCAGCCTGGGATGTTAGTTGTTTTGCCTTGGACTTTCTCAACGTCTATTGAAACGGTCTCATCGGGTTTGAGTTGACTTATGTTATCTTGGAACTTAAGGCGTTTCATACTGCTTCCAAGGTTTACTACTTTCGGGGTTCTTTTAAATTTATTAGGCTTTGGTGGTTTAGGTGCTGGGTTATCTTTGCATCGATCAGAATCGTGTCCAAGTTGTCCACATGTGTAACAACGTCGGCATTGGTTCGGATGATGATTCGAAGTATAACCCTTAGATTTACAAACTCGGCAAAAGATCTCAGCTCCAAGTCTATCGTATCTTTTATACATCTTAAAAGGTAAACCAAAATTAGGTTCATTTGTATAGTAAATCTATTTTTGATTTATTCGAATGGGTTTTGGTGACGGATAAGACTTACAATTTTACTAGAATAAGATTGATGTACTTTATAGGCTAAGAGCCTAAAAGCTTTATTTTTAGTCATTGCTTTAGCATTTACATCTATATCTAAACAGATTATTCGAGCGAAGATAATATAATCGGCTCTTTCGTGATTTAAAATCCTATTTTCTAAATGATCTATTTTTATGTCTGGTTCTGTCGAATATGCTTTTGCTAAACGGTCGATGAGACGTCGAGGGTTTTTTCGGAAGACATTTACTCGTCCTTTATTCCTAACGTGATTAGTCTCTAATTCTTTCGGAGATATTTTAATCGGTATTACATCCCCATTATATTTAATCAAAGGTTTTGATTTCCCATTAAATTCTTTCATTTTTATTCTATAAAACATTAAAGTGAATTAGATTTCAAGCTATGATGTATTTCCCCATATAACCTCAAAGTAATGTGTTTTATAAATACGAGGATAGAAGATGTTTGATTTAGGATTTTAAGGTTTGTAGAATGTTTTTAAAGGGAAGAGTTATCCGTCACTCTTGACCCTTTCAATATAAGTTTGGAGGGGTTTTGTAGAATAAAATAAGGGAAGAGTTATCCGTCACTCTTTACCCTTACCCGCTTATTCAAGTACTAGTATCAAGTCTAGAAAAGAGCATTTCGTCATCTGGGTTGAAAACCCTTATCAACGTTCTGGCTATGAT
>JAQGCU010000017.1:0-10333 GCA_034700085.1 Hermanniella dolosa
CATTCTAACAATTCATTCATAAAAACTCTCAACTCATTTTTCATTCAATAAAATTATAATAAATCAATAAAAGAGATTAAAATAAACAATAAAATATAAGTAAAATCAATCATGTAAATAAGCAAATAATAAAACAAAATTAATCTGTAATAAGGAATTGATTAAAGTGATAAAGGCTAATATTTTGTCTTGTAAACGTTCCCAAATCTGTCCATTCTCTCTGTTCTTTTTCTTATTTTGTTAGGCTTTGGTTTATTTCTCTCCTCTCGCTTTGGGTCTGTTTCTTCTTTATAAGAGATAGGGAGTGTTTGACTTTCAATGACCTCAGAAGGTTTATAAAGAGGTTTAACTTTACAAATGTTCCACTCATACGAAGTGTTGTCTTCAAATAGTTTTGCAGGAATGAGATTAAAGATATGAACATTCCTTAATTGAGTTCCCATTTTCTCGTTATCCTTTCGAACTCTGCATCGGATATCAAAGAGATCCCATTCTCCACTCTTATCGTTTGGAATATCAAAGGTTTTAAGGGACTCTCTGAAAAGATATTCAAAACTTTGATTTCTATTGATAGGTCTACTTATTTTTCGCGTCCCAAGTATTGGATGGTTAACAAATACGATAGGGTCGAGTTTCTGGCCTTGTAATTCTGTGGAATTAGTACACATTACCACATTGTTCTCCTCTACACCTTTAGGGAATTTACTAACAGTTGAATTGGTTTTGTAAGTATTTGACTGATTTTTAATCAGTTTTTCCAGCAGTTCAATTCTCTTAGTTGCTTCTGTTAGTGCCCTCAACACCTGTGTTTCCCTATTTGGGTCGTAACTTAATCGGAGGAATCGAAGGTCTTTCTCTTGTTCTCTTTGTTGGTTTTGCGCTTCCTCTAAGTCTCTCAAATGCTTTTGAACTAATCTTTTCTGTACATTGCTTTCAAATTCAGACTTTTTGTTTTCTAACTGTCGTTTGCATTCCAGATAAATTGTGAACTCTTTAAGTTCGTTAATACAGTCATTGGAATTTTTATGAATGGTACTTATGCTTGACCTGAATAAACCACATCCTAATTTGCAAATAGTTCGGGGACATCGGCCATCTAAGTGATGCCGTTCACCGTCGAAGTAATCGAACCATTTAGGTTCGCCAAACTCATCGACGCAACCAAATTCGCATTTAATGCATACAAAGTCAGTTAGGTCTCTTTTTGTCTGCTGCTCTAGAGGAATAATTTCGTGAGGAAGATAGCCATTACCATTAGTGGGTTTCGCCGAACAACCGATATTGCACTCCTTCTCCTTATCTAAACAGTTATTACAGTAAAATGAAATACATGTTTTACAATATTTCATTTCACATGGTAACTGTAAACAGTCTGTACAGAGGAATCTTTTCAATCTCGGGTCAAAAGGGGGCTCATCATCACTACTTGCTGTAGGGTCAGGAATTGGAGAACTTGTTTCTAGTGTTATGGCCATCTCATTATACCTAACATCATCAGATCTATAACCCTGTCTTTTGAATCTCATAAAATCTAATTTCCTCTTATCAATGTCTCCGTTTCTGTATACTTCTTTATTGCAATGAGAAACTGAAAAGTTCTCTCCAGTATAATCTGGTGACTGCGCATTCAATGATTCTGTGATAGCCATGTTTAACCGCCGTTGGTATTCCATTTCTTCCTCTTCGTTTGTAGATACCCATTCAGATGAGATCATACCATTGTTGTTATTATACATTGAATTTAAAGCAATGTAATCTAATCTCATATTTAACCCTTGATTTATTCGTTCCTGTCGCAAACTGATTCGAGAGTTATTTCCATCAGAATTTGCCATTTCGATTAATTCTAAAATTATACTGGATTTGTATATTTAGATTATGCTTATATTATTAGTTTAAAACAGGTATATATTTGTGTGTATTTTAGGTGTAAATGTGTATATTTTAATTGTATTTATTCTGTAAAAATATATAAAAATTGATTAAGTAAAGAAATTGAATTTTAGTCAATTTCTTCAACATAGTTAGAGGCAATACTTGGAGTGTGTGGGACGTTAATAATTTCAACTATTTGGCGCGCAGTTTGATATGCGATCTCATGTCGCATTTGTTCTAAATTTCTATTTCTACGTTTTACAAAAATTAATCTTATAACAAAATATAACACTGCAATGGAAACTAGGGTCAAAGCTGTGGAAAAGATTATAATAAGTGAAATTCGAGAATCGGATTTTATTTCAACAAAATGGGGACTAACATCAATTTGATTATATTCTTTGTAAAACTGATTCAAAAGTGAAGTCGAATTTGTTTTAATGTAATATAAAAACTTGTTTACCACATCAGACCAATTATAATTTAAAGGGATAAGATAAGATTTCTCAGTGTGACTGTAACTAAAATTTTCAATAGAAAAATCTGTTGAAATGTTTAATTTAAAAGGTTTTTCTGGACATATAAATACACGATCCTTAATTGTTATATTGTTTTCAAAACAGTAAATATAATTATAATTGCGACCTGTTTTCAATTGCAGGGTAAGAAATGTGTGTTCAATGGAACAGGAGGTTTTTTCCCAATTACTCTCTTGGAAGGGGTCGGCGGAACATGATAAGTAGGGTTTAGTGTAAACAATGAAATTATGTGCTTCATGCTCGGGTACGGGTACTGTACAATTAGAATTCTTGTCAAACAGCAAGAATTTTGGTCCATTGTATTCAGTATAGCAATTTTTAATGTTTGAGCGATTATAAAGCACAAAAGAATCTGAACTCAAAACTTTAATATTATTTGAAGGTTTTCTGGTTAACACTGCAAAATTGACTTGCTTCTTATCTTCCCGAATATTACAACTTATAAGGGTTGTATATTGTAAGGGGCAATTTTTCCCACATGGCAGAGATGTGTTAAATAATTTTAAAAAGGGTTCTGTTAGGTGTAGATATCCATATTTATTTGTAGAATTATTAATAATTAACTTTATATCTGCCATTTTAAATGCTAAAAATGTGGATAACGCGATATCAGATTTTAGGTTTTGGGCATTCGCTGCTTCTATTAATTCTGTTCGATTCATTTCAATTCCGGCAATTTGTAAAGCATTTTTAATATGCAACTCTGCGTCAAGCCCTTTAAGAACTTGCCCGTGAATTTCATTTAGTTTAGTGACAAAGTGTTCTAATTTGTTCTCTAATTTCTTTGTCTTAAAAAATGCAAAATACCCGCCTATGCCCACTCCTGTCAAGCCTGCTATAGACACACCTGCGCCTACCAAAATAGGAAGAAATCTCTTTTGGCGAGTTATGTCGTGGGCTTGACAGTGTTCTCTAATCGGTGTGACAAAACTTAAATTAAATAAATTCTGGCACCAGAGTGTCAGCAGTGGGTCTGTCTGGTTGGTTTGATTAAATAACAGACATGGGCTTTTATAATCAATTTTAAAATTATATGGTATTAAATCAGTTACAACACTACGAGAGGATTCTGACCATTGAACTGAATCAATAAAATCAAAAGCATTAATTGTTTGAATAAAGTAAAACAACATAAGGAGCGAGAGAGCATTTTTAACACTAAGTCTCGTTCTATAGCGATGTTTTCGGCGATTGTCATTCTGTTGTGCTCTTCCCGGTTCCACATTCCTGGTTTGAGTTAATGTCGAATTTCTTCCGGAGTTCATGCCCGAATTTAACGGCATTTCATTTGTTTGTCTGGTTTGGGCTGCAATGGAGGGAATACTTCTCTCGTAAAATCTCTTTAGCCTACTCACGTGTACGACGTCAAATTTGTTAGCAGATAATTGAATTTCGTAGACAATGGGGGATTTAATATCTACTATTTTGTACGGTCCGTTCCAGTAGTGTAAAAGTTTAGCTGACAATCCTACCTTCTTATTAGGACTATACAACATCACTTTATCACCGATATTAAAACGCACGTCAGCTCTACGCTTGTCATACATTGATTTATTATAATTACGCAGTTTATCAGTTGTTTGCTCCGCCATCTTACATGCTAAGCGCCATCGAGTTAATCGATCGCTATCACTTTCATCGGCGGTAGGCATATCCCCCGGTAGAACTGGATCACGGGAGTACATCAAAAAATAAGGTGATGTTTTAATAGAACGGTGGAACTGACTGTTTAAGGCAAAAGTAATACTACTGAGAAATATGTCCCAATTCTTATGATTAGAACTGCAGTAATGACTAAGCATTGTTGCTATTGAAGCATTAACTCTTTCGCTAAGGTTGGATTGGGGGTGGAAGGGAGTGGTCATAATGTGAGCGAATCCCATGCTTTCAGAAAGATCTTTAATTACACCGGATGTGAAACATTTTGCCCTGTCAGAAATTAAATATTTGAATAATCCGTGCCGTGTGATTATGTTATCTAATATGAATTTTGAAACAGTTTCCGCTTTAGCATCCTTTGTTGCTGTTGTTTCTACATACCTCGTGTATGAATCAACACAAACAAACACATATTTATTCCCAGAATCAGTTACAGGAAATGGACCCAAAAAATCACACATCCATTTCTCACATGGCTTACAAGTTTTAGGTATTTGTCCTAAGCCATAGGTTTTACCGTGGGGCCTTTTTCGGGTTTGGCAATCCATACAACTTAAAACATGATTTTTGACTCTATTTCTCATATCAGAAAAATGATACCTTTGTTTGATTCGGTCATACGTACTATCAATACCCTTATGTGCACTCAATTGATGGTCGTGATGAATATATATGATATTCTCAATTAAGTCTTCAGGTAGCTCTAACACTAATCTCTCATTCTTTATTCTATAGAGTAAATCATTTCTAATATAAAATTTGTTTGATATCAACCCGTTCCTTAATTCGTATAAAATTCTGCCTATTCTCGAATTCATTTCTTGTGAAAATTTATAATCGTCATATGTAGGTATTTGATTCGTGTCTGTGATAACTAGTAAAGCTTTCTCTGCTATGTATTCATCAATGTCAGAGTCTGAACCTTCAATTGGCGATCGACTAAGAAGGTCAACATCATTCAGTTCTATCCCAGGCCTATGGATAATTTGCATCTCTGGGAATTCGGCTAAAATCAGCGACCAACGCGCTAACTTGCCTGGTAAATCTTTTTTATTCATAAGCGTTTTGAGCGACTTATGATCTGTCACAGCAGTGAACTTTAATCCCTGTAGAAAGGCTCTGTATTTCTTAAGTGCAGTCACTAAAGCTAATGCCTCTAATTCGGTAGTAGGGTATTTCATTTCAGAGTCATTTAATTTTCTTGAACCATAACTTATAGGATGCCACTTTTGAGTTTTGGGGTTGAATTGAGTTAATTTAAAACCTAACCCAATTTTACTCGCATCCGATCTCACCTGGGTTTCAAACTCAGGGTTAAAATGTGCCAGTATGGGCGGAGTGCAAAGACATTCTTTTAATTTATTAAAAGCCTCATTATGTGTTTCTGTCCAAATATATTTATTATCCCCTAAATCTTTTGTGAGCTCATATAGTGGAGAAGCGATTACAGAATAATTTTCAATAAATTCATTAAAGTAATTGCATTTACCTAAGAACGATCTCAGCTTTTTCTGATTGTCCGGCGCCGGAAGCTCTGAGATCGCTTTCACTTTCTTTACATCGACGTGTATGCCCTTTGTATCTATTATAAAACCTAAAAACCTTAAACTTGGGGATCCGAATATACACTTTGCTGGCTTCAAAGTGAGGTTCGCTTCTCTTAGGGCTTGTAATACTAATTTCAATCTCCGCATTAAATCATTAAAATCTGAACCCGGTATTAAAATATCATCTAAGAATGTGAGGGCAATATTATATTTTAAGGGTCCTAAACATACGTCCATTAGTGCTTGGAAGTGACTCGGGGATGTCTTACATCCCATAGGCATAACGTTATATTGGAAACTCCCGAATCCCGGAATTTGAAATGCTGTTACAGGTTTGTCTTCCTCTCTTATCTTTACTTGATGAAACCCTTGGTTTGCATCTAGGGTGCAGAACAAATTATATCCCGCTAATGAGCGCATATAGTCCGACACGAGAGGTAACTGATATACCCAACCTTTAGTGAGTTTATTAATTTCCCTGAAATCTACAACAAATCTAAACCCCCCTCCCTTTTCCGCGGGTTTAGGTAACAGTATGATAGGAGAGGACCAGGGGGAGCGACTAGGTTCAATGATATTCTGTTCAAGCATTGCTTGAGTTTGCTTAATTATATTTTGCCGTTGAATGGGGGATACACGATAAGGTGCAACGTGTACTGGACGACTACGGTCAATATCGATTCTAAACTCAACTAAATCCGTTCGCCCCAAGTGGCCATCAAAGGCCATAACATCCCTAAATTCTAAAAGAATTTTGATGAGTTCAGATCTCTCATATGAGTTTAATTGTTTACCTATTTTTATATCTGACCCTTCAATTTTAATTGTGGTTATAAGATCGTCCGGGTCGGAGGTGGTGGGCCCTACCTCCCCTAACTCGGATTTACTCGTTACAGTTTTAGGGTCAAAATCGAAACTATTTACATTTAAACAAAAAATATCATTTGTCTCATTAAATTCACCTAATATATCCCCACAGTACAGTATTTGATGTTTATCTGAAAAATTAGATACAACTGTACTTCCAGTCCCGTTCTCAATATTTGTAATACAATTAGACATTAGAAGAGGGAAAGAGAAATTGTGAATTAACGTATATACAGAATCCCTAATAAAAGATTTATTTTCAAAATCTATATTAATAACTCTGGATGACATTGGAGGAAATACGGTAGTTTCAATAGAGTAAATGTTACCCGAATTTCGGTATGGTTTTTCAGATGTGAATGTGTCAATGTTTAGTAAGGGGTTCGACAAAACTGAGTCATTCTCTAGTCAAAATGAAACAGTATTTTCCTTCCCGTTTATAACAATCCCAAGAGCTCGTACCAAATTATAACCTAAAATGATATTACAGGTAAGATCTTTTATGATATATATTCTCAATTCAGATGACTTGCTTTGTCCATTTAGGACAAGGGTTAAAATTATTTGTGTTTCCCCAACAGGTCTTATGTGTTGACCATTTGCGAGAGTGTATCCCTTACCGGACCATTTGGTTATGGGGAACTTATTATTAATAGCAAAACTCTCGCTCATAAAACATGCTGCCGCACCTGTGTCTAAAATAGCAGGTGTTTTAATGCCATTAATTGAGACTTCAACATGAAAGCCAAAATTAACACCAACTGCCCCAATCATGTTAAGGACATTTATACGCTGTTCTGGTTCGTTGCCACGAGCAACGACCATGTTTGCGCCATTAGATTGTTGTGATCTGGGGTTAAAATTAAACCTACGATTATTTCTATTAGAATTATTGCGACCGTTACGCCTTTGAAAGTTATTTTGTGTGCGACCTCTATTTTCATACCTAGATCTATTATTCAATCTTTTACGGCAGTCTGCCTGCACATGGCCAACAATGTTACAATAATAACAACGGGGTCTACCTCGGGCTGACCTGGGGTTAAAATTTCGATTAGTGTCAGAGTTATAGTTTAGGAGCGGTCGGTACTGATCTCTATCTAATCTCATTTGATTAAGGCTCTCTGTCAAAGCCATTAACTGGCCATCAGTCCCGGTAACAGCAGCTTTAAGGCTCTGTTCCACAAGGTTGGCACATGACCTAAGGTCATTGTATGTGCGGGGATTTAAGACAATAATACGTTCTGCAAGACTCGGCTGCATATTATGAATGATAACGTCTACTGCCTCGGGTTCGGTGAGTCTGGTTACTTCTCCTAAGTAATGCGCGCATAGAGCATATAAAATTGGCAGAGGGTTCAAACAACTGCTGTTTGCGCGTACGAAACTCCCGTTGGCAATGCCGTTCAAATCCCACGGGTAGGAACTGGTTAAAGAATGCTGTCTTTACCTCATTCCAAGTTTTAGCGGTACCTGCGATCTCCAATGAATACCATTCGAGTGCACTCTCTCTTAGATAGGTGCCGAGTTTTACTCGACGCCTATCGTCGTTCCAATTGTTCGAAAGAGCCAAATAATCGAATTCGTCGAGCCACCTTACAGCATCTTCGGGTTTGCCTGTAAATGGCCTTAAACGGTTGTCGGTATTAGGGGTGTTCTGTGTCACAATATTAGTGATGTCTGCTATATCCTGCGGTGTAAGAACACTCATATTTGGGGTTTGGGTTATAGTTTGATTAAGAGAAAATTGCTGATTAGCGTTGTTGAGACTAAGGTTGTTAATATGTGGATTTGAAAAAGAGCGACACACAGGAGTGAACGTTAAATTAAGATTAGTCAAAGATTTAGATAAGTTTTTATTAAGAGTAGGAACAGTGGCTGATATCAGTTCAACTGGAGTGGAAGTGAAGAGGGGTTGTGGGGTATTAACCAAACCACCCGAATATCCCGGTCCAGATACAAGTGATTGACTCTCTGTTTCCCTTTTGTGAAGGAGTTTTCGATAATCAATCAGTTGCTTCTGTGCTGTAATTAATTTATTCTTTTCTTCAAGAGTTATTGCTAAATATTCATTAATAGCCTCCTTAACAGGTACTCTTATATTCGATTTACGAATACTTTCCTTCAATCTATCAATAACTGTTTGAGAATCTAAAATATTTTCTGTAGAATTAGTATCACTTTCACCGTTGTCACTAAGGCTATCATTTGATGAGTGAGCGGTATCAGACATGTCTTGTTATTAGTTCTTTAAAATAATTCATTTCAAATAGTATTTAAACATTAGATTCAAAAGTAAGTCATTTGGTATTTCCTGTTTTCTATTAGACAAAATTTAAATAATTCATTTACTGAGTCATAAGTAATTATTAATAAAATATGTTATTCATTAATCATAAGAATTATGTAATATTTAATTATTAAAAATGTTATCAATTAATCATAGGCAATAATCAATATATATAATAACTAAAACTGTTGTTATTTATTCATAAGTAATAAGTAATATTTAATTACTAAAATTGTTTTTAATCATTCAATTCGCGTTAAAATAATATAAAAGTTTTTGCTGTAATTCAATAGCATATAATTAGTAAACATTTATAAGCATAAGTGTAATGGAATTTGTAAATAACTAATTGCAAAATAATTTGAAATTTATTCGAAATTACTTTACACAATAGTTGTGCCCGGAATTGGGTCTTTATTATTGACCTTTGATTGTAACCCCAACGCAGTGAGAGTAGGTCTTGGGTGGCGGGGTGTCAATGGAGGTACTACTCTTGTTCTCACTTCAGTTGAAGGAATTTTTACCTCAGTCGGATTAGAAATTATGTGAGAGTTGTCATTAACGTCATAAACAGAGTTAAACCTTAATCCAAGTTTTTCATTCAAATTATTCTTTATTAACCTTATGTTAGTAATAATATACGGAAGTCTATAACATCCCTCACTGTTATAACAGGCTCTACAAATTATTTCGTTACAAAAGTTCACAACAGCAAAACTGTGTTTTGGTATATCACATATATAACATGAATAGCGTTCATTCATATCCAAAATAAAAGTGTTTTGACTCATGTTTCAATTGAGAACTGTTAAAGAGATTAAGGTTTAATTACTTATTCAATTTTTACCGCAAAAATAAAAATTATTTCGTCCTTAAACGACCAAAGTTTCTATCAACGAATCCTTTTTAAATCGCAACGGATTTACCGTTATTTTAGAAATATTAGATGTCCAAAATTTACAGGTTTGATACCATTTACGCGGACGCCATTGTAGTCAGAAAAAGTCAAATTAAAGTATTTTTATTCAATCATAAAAATCATACATAAAATAAAGTCAGTTTTGAGAACTTAACTGTTTGAGAGCTTAACATTGAATACTCAACAGTTATGCAAAAAGAGTTTTAACATTAGATGTAATAAGAGATATGAAATACATATTTACTGTTCGAAGTACAGTATGTGTATTTGTTTATATAAAATAATAATTCAATTAATTAAAAGTTAATAGTAGGCAAATGCCTACAATATAAATTGGCAAAAATTTGCACAAATAATAAAAATAAAAATAAAATAATTAAAAGCGTAATTTGTAAAGCTACACAAAACATTTTAATTAATCTATATTTTCAAAGTCTTTTATAGGTTATATATTAACTCATATTTGTAATGTATTTTTACAGAAAAAGTTCTTTTTATGGAGAGGACAATAATAAAAATCAATATAAATTTGTAAAATAATTATAATAATAAATAAAATAATAAAAAACGCAATTTGAAGTGAAACACAAATCATTTTAATAAATCAGGACTTTCAAAGTCTTTTATAGGTTTTACA